>JAOTBA010000008.1:31477966-31493684 GCA_025629845.1 Erythroxylum squamatum | reverse complement strand
CCTAGGTATAAATATTTGTCTTTAGGTCAACTTTTAGATCAGATTTGATTGATGAATAAAATTTGAGAGTGAATTCTACAAGGGAGACATGAATGTCTTCATGGTTACTTCAAGAAATTGATTTGCATCGGTAAGTAAATTCTTGCAATGTAAATTGATTTATGATTTCTTTAGGATTGGGTCTCAAACTTATGATTTGGAGTTTGATCTGACATGTTCTTAATATAGAAAGATTGGAGTTTTTGATTCAATAGGATTAGGGGGTTTCAAGAACCTTGTTTTCTTGGAGTTTCCGTATCAAAATTCTTCTTTGGGCAAGAATGAATCACACTATCTAGATTTGTGAATGAACTTATTTTTATTGCTACATACTGGAATAGCTTGCATACAGAAGGAAAACTACCATCTCCTAAGCTCATGACCTTAACTACTAAAAATAAGGACTCCAAGCACTACTAGCACTACTAGCAAATAAATAGCTAAGACCTATTCAATTAGCTAACAATCAGCACACCAACATCTCCCACGTACTCAACTAGACTATGCCAGCACATAATCCCAACAGCTCCCAGGTACTCTGCATGTTAATCACATCAGGAACTTCGGATTCTGCTGAAGAACACGTTCAACCTTCTTGGCTTAGCAAATACTTAGCCTTTGTTTGGATTCTTAATTGCACAAGGGAAAGGAAAGAAAATATTGAAGGGAAAAGAAGAGAAAAGAATGGAAGAGAAATGTGATTTCCTTTCTCTTGTTTATTTTCTTAATTTATCAAAGGAGGGAATTGAATGGAAGAGAATTTTGTAAGACCATTATGCCCTTGATTATAGAACTTGTTTATCTTTACTTGTTAGATTTAATAAGGATATAATGGTAGTTTACTTATAGTAAGGTTATCTTATCTTCCATTTTCCCTCCTTTCCCACCAATTTGGTGGGAAATATTTTTAGACCAAATTTCTCTCCTATTCCCCTCCATTCTCTCCCTTTCCCTTTGCTTAATTTTATCCAAATAATGGAAACCAAGAGAAATGCAATTCCCTTCCTTTCTTTTCCCTTAATTTCCTTCCATCCAAACAAAGGCTTAACCTTTAATTGTGTAGGTCTTAAAGACCCCTTCCAAGTAAGCAGTACTTTCCTCGGTGAAAAGCAAAATCATGGAAACCACCTCGTCAATCATTTCACACAAAGTTTACGATGGCAGCAGGTGGCGATGAGGAGAGAGAGCAGAAAGACCAGAGATGCTGGCAATTGGAATGGAGATAGCGATGGAGAGAGTGGATGGGCAGGCGGTTCGACGGTGGAGATGTGAGGTGCAATGAGGGGTTGGGTTGTGGGACGCCGACCAGAGGGAGGGGTATTTTTTAATTAATTTTTTATTTACAAATTAGTCCATCAATTTTTTAAACTTTACGGTACTGACTAATATTTAACTGATATTTTAAATGTTAGTCAGTACCGTCGGAGACGATCGGTACCAATAAGGTCAATTTTGTATCATTTTTTGGTTGGTGCTGGCCAGTACGATACGAAACACATATCTCTAGATAGAATTTGTTTGAACCTAATTATCCCTAAGTTTTTCTATTTTTACATGTAAAGTCTCTATTCTTTAGTAATCAAAGCCTAAAGATTTATGACCTATCTCATGTTTGACCGAGTCAAAAGGAAAAAAAAATCTTCTATTTTTAACAAAGGAATATAATAAATTTTCAATGGTATCAAAACAAAGATAAAAAGATAACCCCACCAAATTTATAGCTAAGCTTTGATACATACTAATGTAAACCCTAGAGACTAAGTTTGAATAAAATTCAAGAAAGTGAAAATAGGTGTATAAAAGCAAGGTTTTGAAACTCAGACTGGACGTCGAATCGGAAACCTTACTGATCACTGGTTCGACCGGTTTGACCACCGGTCAAATTTGTGTGACGTCATAATTATGCAATAATTATATTTAATTATATATAATATTAGTAATATTAAAAAAATAAAAAATATACCAAATAATATAAACAAATATTTAAAAAAATAAAAAAATTTATTAAATCAGTGGTTGAACCGGTTCGATCAGTCCCGATTCGACCGATCAATTGACCGGTTTCCATTGGTTCAATTGAGGACTGGTTTTTAGTGGTCACTCGGACCGGATAGCTAACCGATCACCGGTCGAATCGGTCGAATCGGCGGGTTCGGTCCGAGTTTCAAAACCATGTATAAAAGAATTCACCTATTGATCATAAAAAATCAACAACCAAATTCATTAAATGTTTGAATTCCACACAGAAAACTTTTTCGTGATAAGTTTGAAGTGAAAAATAAGTAAAAGAAGTTTTAATGACTCTCAAATAACAAAGATGTTCAAAGTTTTCCTAACTAAAAAGGAATATGTCTTAAATACTAAATAATTAAAATATGAAATTTTGAGTGGGTATAGCTTGTGT
The DNA here is from genome assembly GCA_025629845.1 of Erythroxylum squamatum. Taxonomy (NCBI): domain Eukaryota; kingdom Viridiplantae; phylum Streptophyta; class Magnoliopsida; order Malpighiales; family Erythroxylaceae; genus Erythroxylum; species Erythroxylum squamatum. The sequence continues at coordinate 31,491,241 of JAOTBA010000008.1, read as the reverse complement.
TAAAAAGGTTTTCCTTCAAACATCATATGTCAACCCCTTTGCCCGACAATCTCACTAAGCTCCGTTAAAGTAAGATTCATCCTTATCTCGTAATCATTGACCAACCTACATATTCTTAAACACTTCACGACCCTCGTAGTGTTTCACTCTCACATCCTTACAAGAAAATTATGAAAGAACTAAATATTCATAGCAACAATAAGAATAAGAAAGAGATACGACAAAATGTCAACCATTATTACTTCCCTCAAAGTATACAAAAGATGCTCTCTCAATCTCTGTGTCTCCCACACTCACTATATGAAAAGCAAGGCTCAAATGAGCTATTTATAAACACCTCTAGATGACCAAGTTATAATCCTAATAGAACTCTACTAACTAAGATCACATCTTATCCTTATTAGTTTAGATCACACTAACTAATAGAATGGCATTCTCATTCAATTAGGACTCTATCTAATAAGATTAAGTTAAATCACAATAACAAGATAAAAGATTACATCTTCGAGGAATGATCTATCTATATCTACGAAGATCTCCTCTATCTTTAGATGATCCTTCCACATGATCTTTATCTTTTAGAGATGATGTTTATCCATTGTGATCTTATCCACCACATCATTCAAGATCACCTCATCTTTATCCGTTGATGACGAGTCATCCAAGCTAATAGCACGCTGGTTCGTCCAATGCTTTCCCATGTTAACTCCATTAGCTATGGTCCGTCCGCTTGAGCACACACTAAGTCTTTGGTCCATCAATAACTCAGCCTTAACCAAGTCAGCTCGTATAAGGTTTGAAACTCTCATCAAAACTCACACCATGCTTAATTTACATGCTAAGTTACCTTGGATCTCTCGTGTGGCACCCCACTCTCGCATGACACGTACCCGACATCCTGAGTGATATCCGAGCACGTGACTCACAAAAGTGGCGTGCTAGTAGCCGTCAATCAATCACACTTGAAACTCAGTACAAATTTTCTTTCTAAAAAATGTCACACGCGTACGCGAAAATCAATATTCAAATTCGAGCCTATACTTTTATTTCATAAATATCGAAATCACAATTATTATTACACTTTGATCAATTTCAATTACAAAACATTTCCCAAATTCGGAAGTTAATACATACAGAAACATATTCAAATACACACGATACAAAAATTGCAGAATACATTCTTTCATACAAAAATTAATGAAAATACTTATGTAGACGCGAACTGATCCCGACCTCTATCTCTTACTTGTATGCAGTGGCTATACTATTGTTAGCCTAAAGAGGTAACTTTTCAGAGCCTGAAAAAATATTGCAAATTTTGGGTGAGTTTTGCAAACTCAGTGAGTGACCATCCTTGATGGCTCACTCAATCACATAACACATACAGTTCACACATTCACATAATTCATATCATTTCTTTAATAATCATATTGCATTATATATCACTTGATCATTCATTTCACATTTCACATCAACACATATCATATTCAGAAATAAGTCAAATATTTAAATCATACTTTCATATGCATATGCAATGTTTATGAGACTCACTTTCAATTATTATTATTATGATCGAGTACCTTTTTTATTGGCCCATATCTCTTGTGGATACCGGGCTAGCCCATATCCCTCATGGATACCGAGCTAGCCCATATCCTTCTTTATTGCTCTCATAATATCAAATTCGCATTCACTTTTATTTAATACCCATTACTTATTTCCTTTTGAATCACAACTACAATCATATGACCTCTTCATTTCCATTATACACTTGTTTTTTATGCTTTAATACTAACAATTCATTCACTAATGTTATTCTAACATTATATAATCATACAATATTCAAACTCTCATTCTTTCTTATAAATTCTCCAAATTTCCAGACCTTCGGGTCTATATTTCATGAACATTATGACAAGAAAAATGAAGTAATTTGAAAACACTTTCTTCTAGAAAAATATTCCCCATTGTCTTAAGTTTCTAATGACACCAAGATCATTCAATTTGGTTTATTATTCAAAAAGTTATACTACAAATGTTTCAGACTATTCATAAACTAAATCAATATCCTGTACTAAACTTTAATTCAAAATCTGAATTATAGAGACAGAATTAAAATTAGATCTCTTCAAAAAATTTGTAACCCTATGTCTCTAGTTTACTAAAAATTAAAAATCATTCCATTCGGATAACTATAGAACAAGATATTGTCAAAATACTGAAGCCTGTTCAATGAAATCTTTCTGGCTATCATTCTCCAGCACAATCTACATTTTCATCTTAAATTCATCAATCAATCCATTTCAGATGCTATATTTTTTTTAATTGAGATGAAGAACAATGTCTTATGAGTCTATTGGTTCAAGTCCCATGCCATTTAGATGTCTAGAGAAGAAGTTATAGGCAAAAGAAGGAAGGATGTTAGGTGTGCAAAAAGCTCTCGGGTGCACGATCGTGCACTTTTAAGTTGTTTAACCAGACAAAAATTAAGTCACGGCCATGCAACATCAGTGCATGGCCGTGCATTCCAAAATAACCAAGTCACAAGCGTGCAACCATAACTCATGCCCGTGCACACCAATAAACAAGTCACGGTTGTGCAACCTTAATGCACGGCCTTACACACCCAATCTCCATAACCAATTTTCAGATTTTTCCTCATCATTTCTGTCCCAATTTTATCACTCAATCTCTCCCAAATGATTTCATATGGATAAGATTTTTTGTGGAGATGTAGATTAATGTGTTACGAGTCTTTTGGTTCAAATCTCATACCATTTGGAGGTCGGGAGAAGAAGATATGGCCAAAAGATCAAAAAATGTTCGAATTTTTTTCCAGCCATAGAAGTCACGATCGTGCTCAACGGTTTCAAAAGAGCACGATCGTGACTTTCGAACTCAATAGAAAAGTCATGATCGTGCTTTTCCAATTTCTTTACAAACACGACCGTGCTTTTCTTTCTTCTTCCTTCTTCCGACTGTACGTTCTTCTCTTCTTCTTTTCATTTCTCAATTCCTCCATTTCTAACTTTCATCTCCATTCCCATTTCACCATTTAGACTCTCATTTTGCTCCAAACATTCAAAAACAGATAAAAATTGAGATTCAACATCAAATATCAAAAACCAGAAAGTCAATCACACACCTCTTCATTTTTCTGCATTTTGTTCATCTTCTTCTTTTCTTTTCTTTCACTCCAACATTTCTAACTTATATCTATTCCATTATCGACTTTCATTAAACCCAACACATTAAAAAACAGACCATAAACCAAGAATCAACACTAAATATCAAAAACATCACAAATTCATGCATCTTCTTCGTTTATGCGTTTCTTCACTTTCATTTTTTCGCATTTCTATTTGTTGCATTCTCTTTAATTTCTTCCTCTAGCTAACATTTAAAATATTCTTTCTCATTTCCGGGCATCACCATTTACCTATACTTACCTCTAAATTTATTTTTGCTCATCTGTATTAACACCCAAAAATTTGCATGAAGAACAGTGAAGACCAATATATACGTATATCAACAGTAACAAAAACAGAGCATACATCTGTCATGTCTCCAAAAATTTTTGCACTCTTTTTATTCATATTTTCATCGATCTTTCACTCTCAATGATCATTTTAACACTATCCTATGACATTTTGATCATTAAATCTGTAAAATCAACATATGCGGTATACCTTGGTTTTTCACTCACGTTTCAGCATATGTACATTTTCATTTTATAACATCAACGGCTAACTAACGTGATGCATGTTTCATCTTATGCAACAGTAAATAACCATACAATGCTTACTTGTTTAAAGCTTTAAAATCTTCATAATCACTTGAACTCTAGCTTTCCAATATCACAAGATCATCCACATTCCAAGGTTGTAGGGTTAGGTTTCTTACGGTAAAAGAAGAGACAACAAAATGGGAGTAGCAATAGGTAGAGGAAAGCAAAGTGTAACTTTGGTGAAGGTTCGGTGAAACAAGATCCGAAGAAGAAGAAGAAGAAGCTTTAAGAAGAAAGCCACTAAGAAGATATTTTAAGACAAAACAAAACATTGTCTTTATCTTTCAAAGTTAAAAGGAACGTGAGCTTAAGATTTGGACACTTGTCCAATTCCTAAGACTTTGACTAGTTTTCTCAACTAACTATTTCTTATTGAACTAGTTTTATAACTCCTATCTTTTTATTCCAATTATCACCAAAATTTTCTTAATAACATCTTCTCACAAATTCTAAAGCCATCTCCAAATTTTCAAAGTCATTTTCTCAATAATTTCTAAAATCATTTTTAACAATTCTCCAATATCATTTGTTTCTTATTTCTATTTCCTTCCATCAATTTACTTGCTAAGTGGCATTTTTCCTAGTCTAATAATATTCAACATTTTTGGAATTTATTCCTAAAATTCACCAAAAATTCAAAATCACTAAACACACTTTCCAATTAAATTTTCAGTACCCATAAACCATAATTCTCAATAAAATCACCTTTCACATATATAAGTCAATTATACCCGGAATGTTAATGAATGCATGTACAATTATTTTAATGTGTGCAAAAATTCAAATTCACGTGTGTGTATGCTAACAATATGCATAAGCATGAAAATGCATTTTTCTTAATCTCACATATACCATATTTTTAGGTTCTAACTCTTCAGGATGTTACATTTAGGGTCTGACTAATACCTTTTTTAAAAATTTTAAAGTGTGATGTGATATCCTAAGAAATGTTTGGGGCAATTTGTACCATTTGCTATTTAATTACAACATCCTAAATTAAGTTTTTACTTGATAACTTGAGACATTTTTATCTTAACTACATAAAATTTTAAGTCATCATTTGACCACTCTAATATGATTAAGATCATTTAATAAGAATGTAATTATATTTTAATTAAATGAGATGTAAGAGATACTAAATCTCATGTGATTTCATTAACTTTACAAAATCTCTATATACTTAAGAATCTCTTGATAGGCCCTTATGTTTTATAAAACGTCCAAAATCAATCCTTATGTATTCTTAACTTCAATTGACGTGATAATTTATAGACATGTGACACTCCATATAGTCAACCATGCTATAGGATATAATTGTACATTAAAAAACTATAAGAGTAATATATATGAAACAAATTGATTTATTATATCTATACACTATTGTGTATATTAATAATATATTAAGTTGTTGGGATAAGATAGATGCAAGATGTAGGGGGAAGGTTTCTTCCTTTATCATCCTCGGTATCTTAAGCAACGGAGATCCTTCCCTGTTTAGCAAAATAGAAGAGCACAGTTAAGAAGCATCAACTTATGAAGCGTTGTCTCGAAAATTATGGTTTTGTGAAGGAAATTTGCTTTAATATTTCAGTCTATAACTGTATGTGTAGCTGGCTAAGGTGTACCTTTTTAGGCCTCTACAAGGTCATCTTGGATGTAAGATATATATAGGCTGATTATTGTGATATGCTTGTTATCCTTAAGGAAGCAATTTTTGTATAATTATCTCATACTTTTAGCTGTGGCTAGACCTTTTAGTACTGGAAAGAAATTTACATCTTGGGCAATGTCTAGACTTGTACATAACTTTTATGTTGTTTTATTAAATTACTGATTTACCAAAAAAAATATAAAGATTTAATGTATATAACAATACTTCATTCTATTTAAAATAGTAAATTTATTAAATTTATTCATTATTAATAATGCATGTACAAGTTTAATGTGATAGTAAATTAATTTTCCAATAAATTTTTATTTATTATATAACAATTTTAATAAATAATATGGCTATTTTTTATTTTTATTTATTTTATAAATAAATAATTATATTAATTTTATATTAATAAACAAAATTATGAAACTTCTTATTATTTTATTATTTTATCCCATTTATTTCTTATTACTTATACAAAAAGTATACAAGTATTTAATATGTAATGTTAATCTATTTTACTGTAATAAAATAAAAATTGATAATCTAACTTGTTAGTATTATAAAATAATAAATTAAAATAAGTTAACCATAAAGCAAGAAAAAAACAAAGGGATAGAGTTTTCTGCTATATCACTAGAACATTTACCTTTTTCAAACCCTTTTATATTTCTTTTTAGTTTTTCTTAAAGTTAATTACCATTGCTATTAACTACTTTAGGTAGGATCTTTCCGACCTAACATCTTCTCCTATTTTTTTCTTTATTAGGAATGGATTTTCCTCTAACCATTAGTCTTTCTTCTTTGACAATTATGCTCTTGATGCATATAATTCTCATGCTTATTATCTTTGTCATCTTCCTTCATCCAAGAACGATATTGCAAAAGCTCCTTCATGTCCTCAACTTCTAACCTTAGTTGATCTTTTAAACTTTTAAATGTTGGTTACATTTGATCCTTAAAAATCAAACTTAAACTTTCTATAACTAGAATTTGATTCTTCCTACAAGTTAGCTCCTAAATCATCCGCCACTACTTCTCAAGGAATCCCCCGTTTTTCTGATCTCCCTTTAAAGGGTCCATCATTATCAAATCCCCATAGCAATCTTACTCTAGGTTAAGCTTAAGATTCCACTTAGAATTTAACTAGGAGAGCATAATGTCAAGTTATAGGGCGTAAGGCTCCTTAAGAAAAATTGAAATATGTCCTACAAATAAAAGGTAATAATCTATAAGTTGTTTGACCACCCTTGTAGATACTCTAAGCGAGAGCATCAAGATGGTCCTACACTATATCTAGATATTTTATTATAGAGAGGGTATCTTACTTACAAATTAAGATGTGGGCAGAAGTTTATGGAACAAAATGAGACTCGAAAAGACACTATTAATGAAGAAGAATTCTTCTTATTTAAGTTCAATAATGAAGCAGACACCTTGAAAGTCTTGAAAATAGGTTTATGGCATGTCAATGGAAAACTATAACTACTATAAAATTGGAGACTAGAGATGGTGTTAGAATATTCTTATATGAGTTCAATTTCAATTTAGGATCATATAAATATTGGTAAACCATTAAACTAAGCTACTTAACTAGCTTCAATAAAAGACTAATATATATGGATGAAAATATAACAACCTTAAGTAGAATAACATATGCAAGAAACTGTTAGGAAGTTTAAGTGAAAAAAATTATCAAAAATATTAAGTCTTAAAAGATCGAATGAGAATGGAAATTTAGATTCCAAAATTTCAATTACTTACGAATGGAAGTCGACAATAGCATTAGGAAAAAAACATATGGAAACCTAATAAAAAGAGGTTTAAGACAAGGGATCATAATCAGATAATGGAGATAGAAATAGACAACCTTAATATAGACGTATGTTACATTAAGGAATATTAAAAGTCTACCCAAAAAACAGAGAATGAGCCTCATTCAAAGAAAAAATCTAAATAATGTTGAACTTGACATTGGAGACAAATCAAAAGCTATGGAGAAAGAAGTAGAGGATGTGGGACTTAACAAGGGATATTAATTCTCTATAGAAAAAATTGGTATCCTTAATTAAACATGACCTGACTCCTATCATATTAAGAAATTAATTGCAAACTATACCTGATAATCAAAGTGCAACAAAATCTTGTTTAAATCAAAGAATGAAGAATAACATCAGCAATTGAAAAGATGTTAGGAAGGACAGCAAAAGGAGATGCTCAAAGTAGCATGAAGTTCCATTCCACCTCCTAATTTCTATAATCATCAGGAATGCTAGGGTCATAAATTCGCTTCAGAAGCAACATGTGATCTTTTACTACTTAAGCTTCAAAATTTTAATATTAGTTCAATTACTAGTGATATAACTAAAAGTCAGTAAGTTCAGAGAGAATCTAAGGTTCTTTGAAAAAAAACATGAAATGTCTTATCACTAATGTTGGCCCCCCGAATTTTTCTTGATGAATAAGCATGATTAGAATAATTTTAGGGTCTTGCTAGATTAATGTATGTTGGGATTAATTAGCTTGTTAATGTGGGTAAGATAATATGACTTAAGTTAAGGGAATTAAAGTATTAAAGTAGTAAGAGTGAGTAATGGCAAATTTGGCAAGTCACATAAGTTTAGAAGCCTTAAGGCATTGAAGGAGGGGCAAAATGGGAAGAGGAAATTGTTGGCTTGCATTTAAGAAGCTAAAAATGTGATTGAAGAAAAGAGAGAAGAGAGAAGCACTAGAAAAGAGAAAAAGAAGAGAAAGATGAGAGTTATGCTAGGTTTTGATTTTTTCTTAGTCTTAAAGAGTGATTTTGAGGTTGTGCAAGAAGGAAAAAACGTAGAGGAAAACAAAAGCTTTCTTTTGAACTAAACATTTCTTCATTTGTGAAGATTTAAGGTAAGAGCATTTTTAATACTTTGGATTTTGGAAGGGTTTTAGTTCAAAGAGCTTAGAAAATGCATGGGTTTAGGTACTTTAGGAGCAATTTCAGTAAATGTACTTTGTGGATCTTCAATTTTGCAACCCATATGAACTTGGGATTTTTGTCTATAAGAAGGGAATCAAGAAAGACAAGATGAGTAAGAGGAGAGGCACATTTGAGCAAGTTATAAGCAAGGAAATTCAAGGTAGGTTTCACTTTTATAATTAAGTAATGAGCCATTAAAGTTTCTTTTAAGAAATGACAAGAAATGATTTTTCAACTACCTTATTCATGTGCACTGATTGCTTTTTAAATGTTGTAAGATTGTGCTACATGGTTGTATACGAATTGTGTTAATTGTTGATGAATTAAATGATGGAAATGATTTTTGAAAGAATAGAAAGTTTAAGAAATCAAGTTTTGGAAATGCATATGAAATATTTTATGTTCATGAAACACAAGTTTTGCAAAAATGTGCCATTTGGGGCAAACTATTTTCAGTTCATGAAATATGTGTTATGTGGGTTTGTGGTAGTCCCTCAAGAATGTCACGTGCATGTTGACCAAGTTATAGGCTTCTCCCGCCTGCCCGCTTGTGGCACGGAGCTCCTTCATAGACTCCCTTAAGTTTACGGCTACACAGGACCATTATGTGAAAATGTGTAGTGCGTCATATTTATGGATTTTCCCAAACTATTTTGATATGCTATATGTTCATGATAAGTGATAAGAATGATGCATACACATTTTGCATAAACGTGAATTTTCTGCATTGAAAAATGACTTTATAAATGGTTTTGCTTGTTACCAATTATAAAATTGTTACCCACAGCCATTTAGCTCACCCCCATTCTCCTCTCTCATATCCAGGTGATGAACAAGATATCGAGTAGTCAAGGGTTAAGGCATCACTCCAATCTTTGATTATTTTGTATTTGAAGCAAATCTTGTAAAGCAAGGCTTTAGCTGCATTTTGAACAACTCATAATTCATGTATCTTTTGTATTTTGAGATTTTGAGATGTTAATGTATTTGCGGCTTGAAAGGCCCACTAAAGCATTGTAAAAAACTCTTATCTTTTGATGCAAATGGAATAAGATTGCATTTTTTGGCTCATGACTTCCTCTCAAGTTTATACATTGCATTTTAAAGTTTGTATAAGGAAAAAGTTCGTGTTCGGAAGTCAGGGGAAGATCTAAATTTCACCTAGGCTTATTTAAGCAAATGGGCCTTCTAGAAAGTTGTAGGTCTTTCTTCTAGCTTTCCAATGGTTTATAGTAGGAATTTTTTGGGCATTGAAGTTCAAAGTTATGGTCCTTAAAAGGGGAGATGCTTAGGAGTATTAAGGGGTATCGTCTGCGGAGACGCATCATCTGTGATGACATCATATCGTCTGTAAGGATGTATCCTATGTAAGGTGTATCATCTATAAAGACGTATCGCCTGTGATAACGTCGTATCGTCTGTGATGACATCATATCGTCTTAAGTTGACTCTGCTTCGTCTTAAGAGTTGCATCGTCTTAAATTGACTTTGCTTTGTTTTAAGTTGACTCCGCTTCGTCTTAAGAGTTGCATCGTCTTAAGTTGACTTTGCTTCGTCTTAAGTTAACTCCGCTTCGTCTTGAGAGTTGCATCGTCTTAAGTTGACTCCACTTCATCTTAAGAGTTGCATCATCTTAAGTTGACCTTGCTTCGTCTTAAGTTGACTCCACTTCGTCTTAAGAGTTGCATCATCTTAAGTTGACTTTGTTTTGTCTTAAGTTGACTCCGCTTCTTCTTAAGAGTTGCATCGTCTTAAGTTGACTTTGCTTCGTCTTAAGAGTTACATTGTCTTAAGTTGACTTTGCTTCATCTTAAGTTGATTCCGCTTCGTTTTAAGAGTTGCATCATCTTAAGTTGACTTTGCTTCGTCTTAAGTTGACTCTGATCGTCTGCTTTTTGGTTCGTCTGCTTTTTGCATCGTCTGCTTTTTGCTTCATCAGCTTTTTGCTTCGCCTGCTTCTTGCTATCGTCTGCTTCATTTAATTTGTAGATCTCGAAGTCTTCTATCAAGACATCCTAAGATGATCTTAATCTGATATCCCATATGACAGTTATGCTAATTGCCTCAAGGTAGGTGCAATATGATTGAGGTCAAAACCCTGTTCGAGCCTTTCAGCCATAACTTTGTTATGGGATCTCCAAATGCGATGATTCTTGTCTCTAAATAAACTAGACATAAAGCCACAAATGCTTGGAACAGGTCGAAATGAAATTCCAGTTTAGGTTTCCCAAAATCTGTTCGAAAACAGGACCCAACACTTATAGTATCAGAGCAAGAAGAGGAATCAATGATGGTTAAGGAGAGTTCATTGGAATAAGTTCAGTGATTATGATCAAGAGTTGGGTTTCTGAAATAGGAGAAGTGAGTTGTTTTGATGTTTGTCCTGGTGGGATCACGCCACCTTTGTGGGATACGTGTTTAGATGTCACTTAGGACGTCGGGCCCATAACTCACGAGGGATGGGTGCCTAACAACTAATTTTTCTACAATGGTATAATTATAATGGCATATAACCCTAACATGCTAGGTAAAAAACACTAGCTTAAAATAACTTTTGTATATGTTGCCAATCATGGTTTTCAAAGAACTTTACTATGGGATGATATCAAGACCGTTTGCACAAGCAAGTTTACCCCTTTGATTATATTGAGAAAGATTATATTGAGAAATTTTAATATCACCTGTAGTTATATGAATTAAAATGCTCTAATTTAATTTTGAATCATTGGATTTAGGCACATTATTAGCCAAATTAAGGTGTTTGAGTTACATTATGAAGGGAATAATTTTACTCATAAGTAAGGCATATTTTAGCATCCAACTTACGTATGATCACTCAAGAAAGGCACATTTCAGCATCTCACTCACTTATGATCACTTAGAATCGAGAATCATATTACTAGAGCAATATGTCAAAGAAAATCCTCATTTAGATTACAATTAATTTGTCAACATAGAGGGATCTGAAGAAGCAGTAGTCAAAGTTTTAGAATAAAATGTATAAGGACTTGAAGCATATAAATGTATAAGTAGTCTCCAAGCATCCAAATAAGAAATAAAGGCACTAAATAGTAGGAAATTCAGTAACATTACAAATAATGACAACATTACACTAATTTAAGAGAGATCTCAATCTAGATCTAAATATTGATAATTTAAAATTAAAAAAGAGGATAGAATTTTTAAACTACACTCAAGATCTTAAACTCATCACTCTCTAATAAGAAAAAAATTAATGGTCAAATTGCTAAAAGATGGAGATAGAAGCATAAGCTTCTTCTATAATGCATTCCTAATAATAAGAAACACCAGCAAACTATCTGTACAACCATATATTGATGGGATGACCTATTGGAAAAAAAATAATTTAAAGAGGATTATTTACAATCATTTTAACAATACATTAGGAAAATATGCTACTTGTTCTTACTCTATAGAAGCTCTTAAAACACTCATACCTAGCTCAATCGTTGTAGATTAGGTTGAGTAGTATCAAGGCCATTAAAAAAATTTGACATTGATAAGGCTCCTTTTAGCTTAAACACAAACAAGGCATCAGGACCTAATTGTTTAATGCTCTTGTTTTTTTTAAAAAATAAAACATGGCATCTTTATGGTGATCTAGTCTCAAATGCAGTCCTAGTACTTCTCACTAACAGTAAAATGCTCAAAGATATTAATAAAACTTTTGTTTGTTTCATCCCTAAAAAGCCTAACCCTTACCATCTTGTAAGATCATAAACCCGTATCTTGTTGTAATGTGATATACAAAATAATTTCCTAGATATTAGCAGAAAGATTAAAAGTAATCCCGAACTCATTCATCAATCTAAGTCAGGGAGCATTCATTCAAAGGAGAAGATTAAAGATAATATACACTTAATATAATAAATGTTTAAGGATTATCATAAAAGTTGTCCATTAGGATTTGTGCAATAAAAATAAACATTTGTAAAGAATTTAATATTATTATTTGGGGGTTTCACCTTAATATAATAAAGGCTCTAAGATATCTAGAATAATAATTCCCTAAATGTCAAAAATGCATCATATGGTATTCTAGTGAATAGTGAGCTAACAAATGTATTTAATATTAAAAAAGGCCTAAGGAAAAGAGATCCCCTATCTCTTTACCTATTCATAATTTATATAAAAGCCCCATCAAGATTAATTGGAAAAGATATTAACAATGAGAGATCTTTCAAATACCATGATAAATGTAAGACGATGAGGATACACCACTTATTCTTTATATGTGATTTAATTCTCCTATGTAGAGTTGATGCAAACTTAGTGAGGACCTTTGGTATCCCTATAACAAAAAAAAGACTCACATTAAGGATTGTAAGCCAATATTTGACTGGAGCAACAAATATCACCCATATTCAGGAAGATTACAACTTATTATTTCTATACTTAGCAACCTATATGTGCATTGGAGCTCTCAATTATACTTCCCTAAAAACTTGACTAAACCTATTGAAATTTTTCTCAAGAAATTTTTTATATAGGAGAAACCAATAATGTAGCTTAAGCCAAAATCAAATGAATTAATACATGTACTCTAATAGATCAAAGGAAAATCAATTACATCAAACCCATATTGTTTGCTAAAAGAATTAGAAGCCATATTTAAAGAAGGAATCCCTTTGGGTTCAATGCATGCATACACACAACGGTAAAAAATGCTTTAGGCGTTACTAAAAGCATAGCTGTGTTTGGATAGTAGCTGATCAGCTAAAAATTAGCTGGTTGACCAAAAATTAGATGATTGACTTCATCTATCAGCTATTACATGTGTTTGGTTGTTAGCTGGTTGGGTTGAATCAGCCAACCCAACCAGCTAAAAGCAACAAGCTGCTTGTTAGCAGCGTT
>JAOTBA010000008.1:31397906-31412093 GCA_025629845.1 Erythroxylum squamatum | reverse complement strand
TGTTTCTTTCAAGAAACGGTTATTCAGTTGAGTTCTGTAACTAACTCAGACTGATCCGTGTTATGCTTCTTCCGTCTTCTTTTCGTGTTTGCTTCCGCTCTTAGCGTCTACTTTTCTTGCGTCTGCTTTGTACTTAGCTTTGCTTCCGTCTGCTTTTTGTATTTGCTTCTGTCTGCTTTCTATATTTGCTTCCGTCTGCTTTTTATATTTGCTTCCGTCTGCTTCTATATTTGCTTCCGTCTGCTTTCTATATTTGCTTCCTTTCATTATTATTTGTTCCTCATCAAAATTATTATTCGTAAAGTCATTTTGACTTAACATATAAAATAAAGTAAATGAAAAAAATAAAAGATAAATTACGCAAGTAAAATCACAAACAAGAAGAAGACAAATAAATAAATAAAACAAATTAGTCATTGTAAGAAAATATTTAGGCTAGATAAGGAAATATTTAAGCTAAATAAATATGGCAGAATACTACAAATTAAGTGTTTAGGCTAATTATAAGATACAACACTCAAAGGAAAATGTTTAAAAGACCTATGAAAAAGAAAAGCACCTCTTTATGTGAGGTCTTTTATGCGTATCCTAGTATACTAAAGTTTCCTATTGTGGACGAAGTCCTCCAGCAGAGCCATATCATTCATGATCATCTCCTTCTAGTTCTTCTTAGACCTTCATTTTTTCCTCTTACATACTCTAAGTACAATTTTCTCACATTTTCTCATTGGAGCATTAAAATGTTTTCACATAAAACTGATACACTTCCTCATTCAAGCCTCCTTGATCTAATACAGTAAATTATATCTTCATCAATCTTTCTATTACTTTGAATGATAAATCTTAGATAGTTAAAGGACTTTTTTTATGCTATAAATTCTAAACTAATATTTACGTCCATATCGGAAGCCATCTTATGATTCGAAAAGTTACATTCTAAGTACTTAATTTTAGTCCTACTCAATTTAAAGCCTTCCGACTCTAACTTATCCCTCCAAAGTTCTAGCTTAATATTGACACTCTCTTTTATCTCATCCACTAAAATAATGTTATCACCAAATAATATACATCAAGACACATCTCTTTGGATATTCTTGGTGAAGCCATTCATCACTATTGCAAACAGAAAGGGGCTCAGCGAGGAGCTTTGATGTAGTCTGATATCGATAGAAAAATGCCCAGTATATCCTCTTATCATCCTTACTTTAATCTTTACACCTTCATACATATCCCTAATAACTTGTATATAGATCATAAGAACTCTCTTAACTTCTAAACACCTCCACATGATTTCCTTAAATATCCTGTCATAAGCCTTCTATAAGTCAATAAAAACTATATGTAGGTTATACTATATTTCCTTGCAATATTCCATTAATCTTATAAGGAGATGTATAGTTTATATCGTGAACCTTCCTAGCATGAAACCAAATTGGTTATTCAAGATAGGTGCACCCTTTCTCACTCTTTTCTCAATCATCTTCTCCCACGACTAAGTAGTTTGATGTTTCTATAGTTGTTACAACTTTGGATGTTCTCTTGTTCTTTTATAGATGAATTTGCATACTAAGTCTCTACTAATTCGACATTTTGATAGAATGTGATGGCTAGTCAAGTAAGACTCTGATAAGCCAAAGAACCAAGCATGATTTGCTTGGATGTTTTACGTGAAAGGCAGTACAGACAACATGGAGATTCTGGTCCAAGCGTCGTTATTTTATCGCTAGTTGTTTGCTTAAGAATAGGAGCTGTTGTTATTTTAAGTAGTCTTGCAGTTGTGATCCAATCTCTTAGAGACGTGACCTAAGAAGTAGGAAAGTAGTTGAGTTCTTGTGCATTTAAATCTCCGTTCAGTCATCAATGAGGAGGAAGCTATTTTCAATAAAAAACTTTCGTGTTTTATTCTCACCATAAAGTAGAATATTGTTCTTGGCTCTGATTGGGACCTATCATTAGTATCAAAGCTACTCTCTATGGCTACCAACAAAGACAAGATTGAACAATTGGAAGCTGGGCTCGAACATCTTCGAGATGGCTTTGAGCGGATGGAGCTTAACCTTGTTGATAAGCTACAACACATGGAGGATGCTATTACCAAGTTATCTGAGGTTGTGCTCTCCAATAAGGAGGGACCTAGAAGCAGCACTAATGATCGCTGTGACTAATCTTGAAACACCATAGTAGAAACAAAGGAGAGCAAGGAAGGGGGACGACCATTGTTCTTTTCCAAACTAGCTAAACTGGAATTCCCAAAATACTCAGGTGTTGACCCGACTGAATGGTTCACTTGAGTGGATCAATTCTTTGAGTACCAAGGCACTTTAGCACCAAAAAAAGTGTCATTGGCCTCTTTTCATCTGGAAGGAGAAGCCAATCAGTGGTGGCAGTGGTTACGAAGGGCTTACCAAGAGGAGGGGAAAGAAGTTACATGGGATATTTTTGTTGAGGAGCTATGGTCACGATTTGGTCCTACTGATTGTGAGGACTTTGATGAATCCTTGTCCAAAATAACACAAACAGGTACATTACGAGACTATCAAAAGGAGTTCGAGAGGTTAGGTAATAGAGTTCAAGGATGGACACAAAACGCTTTGGTGGGCATGTTCATGGGGGGCCTAAAGCCTGACATTGCAGATGACATTAGGATGTTCAAACCAAAATCTCTAAAAGATGCCATTAGCCTTGCTCGGATGCGGGATGAGCAGCTGAATCGTCAACGCCAACTTCTACACCCTGTCAGCCGATTCACGGCAGAATCATCATCTTCAACAAAGTTCAAACCTGCATCACCTACGAAGCGGCTTACTTGAGATGAAATGCAGAAGCGAAGGACCCAGGGATTGTGCTTTAATTGCGATGAGAAATTTTCGCCAGGACATCATTGGAAGGGACCTCAACTCTTGGTAATAGAATGCGATGATGAAGGCTTAGATACGGAGGGACAAAACAACTCAACGACGTGACAACAAGAGATTTCATTCCATGCACTCATAGGATAATTTCCTTAACCTCAACCTTGAGGACAAGGTTACTGTCGAAGGAGGTGGTAATGTTAAGCCACGAAGTTCAAATGGTGTGCCCATAAAGAATCCAAGATTTATAGGCTGATTGCATGGAGATTTTTCTTCCGATGTTACTAGGAATTAGTCAAATCTGTTAGCTATTATTTTGCTTTGAATAAGTTCCCAGTGCCCACTACTTTAGTTGTACAGTAGTTAGACTTACACGTTGCTAGTTTCAAGTAAACATGGCAGTAAGTTTAGGAAGAGTTAGTTACTTCATTTGTATTTAAATTCAAGAGTTGTGCAGTAAAAGGGGGAAGCTATTTCAAAAAAAAAAACTTTCGTGGTCTATTCTCACCATAAGGAGAATATTGTTCTTGGCTCTGACTGGGACCTATCACTATTCCTGTTGGTTCTTCACATTCTAGTCTAGTAAACATTAATCAAAATGATCACTTAGTTCTTCATGCCTCTGATCATCCTAAAATGCTTTTAGTTTCTAAATGTTTTGATGGTTCTGGTTATGGTGCATGAAAAATGGCTATGATGATGCCTTTGTTAGCTAAGAATAAGATTGATTTCATAGACGGTTCTTGTCCTAAGCCAAATGATTTTTTACCATTGCTAAAACAATGGTTAAGGTGCAATAACATGGTTTCTATTAGATTCTGAATGTTTTGACTAAGGACATTGGTGATAGTGTTCTTTACAGCAATACTGTAAGGGAAGTATGGCTTGAACTTGAACATAGGTTTAGACAGACAAATGGGACACTTCTTTATCGGCTGCATAATGAACAAAGTGGCATTATTCAGAGTACAAGTGACATTGCTAACTATTATACCAAACTCAAGAGAATTTGGGATGAGTTAGATTCTTTGATCATTTATCTTATGTGCACTTGTGCTTTTGTATATGCAAGAAACAATTTTGTTGAGGATCAGAGATTGATTCAATTCTTAATGGAACTTAATAGCAATTATAAAGATATTAGAGGAAGTGTTTCTATGGTAAAACCATCGTCATCTATCTCAGAAGCTTATGGGTTACTTTTGCAATATGAAAGACAAAAAGGCATTAGTCCAGTTACTCAATGTGCATCAAATTCAGTTGTTTTAATGTTGGGACTACAAGGATGTCTTGTGGAGCTTATGAACAATATCCTAAATCTGAAAGAAAAAATGAATGGAAGAAGGGTTTTATGGTATAAACAATAGAATAAAGAGAAAGGGAAAAGAGTAGTAGCATGTGTTCCAACTTATCAAGAAGATTTTGGGGTCAATTTTTTTGATGATGCTTCTGCACAATCTCCTACATTTCAGCAGCCAAACCTATTTCAACAGAATGTGTCTACTCATAATTTCTCATCAAAGCAAGTCAATCAGATCTTAACTCTCATTAGCAACATACAAGTTCATAACAAAGGGGTAGCAACTCCAATGTTGGGCCAGCCACAATTTATTCTAGCTTTGTAGGTATCCTGGCTTGTACATCTCAAAATTCTGCTTCTAAATGTCATTATTTCAAATGTTCAATAACTATTGGTCAATCCTGGATCATAGACATTGCTATTAATAATCATATGTGTCCTTATCAAAACTCTTTTACTAGCTTTCACAAATTGCATCCACCTCTTCTCATTACACTTCTGAATGAACATACAGTTTCTATTTTTCAAGCTGGAAATGTTCCTATCTTACCTACTCTTGTCCTTAAGAATGTTTTGTATGTGCCTCAGTTTTAATACAATATACTCTCTGTTAATAAGCTGACCTCTTAGCTAAATTGTGTTGCTCTCTTCACAAGATCCAATTGCATGATGCAGGCCCTTTTCATAAAGAGGCCACTGGATCTTAATGAAGCACTAGGGGATTGTATCTTTTGAAGGTTTCCATAGCAACTTATAAATCTTCTAAATCTTCCAAACACACAGAACTTGCTAGATTTTCTTGTGTTGAATTCAGTTCTTGTAACTCTATTTCTCCATAAACCTAGCATCATAGGTTGGGCCATTTGTCTTTCAATAAGCTCAAGTGTATGTCTTTGTTGGAATGTAATGAACACAAGCTTTCTTCTTTGCCTTATGATGTATGTACTAAAGCAAGACAACACAAACTTCCTTTTCCCAGAAGTCATATTCATACTTCCAGAAATTTTGAATTAATTCATGTTGATTTGTGGGGTGCATATGCAATTCCTACCCATGATGGATTCTCTTATCTTCTTACCATTGTGGATGATTACAGTAGGGGTACATGGACTCACTTAATGAGAAATAAAGTTGATGTTTTTGATTTGACAATTTCCTTTGTGAATATGGTGGAAAGGCAGTTTGATGCTAAGGTGAAAATCTTGAGGTCTGATAATGCTTTAGAGCTAGGAAAGAGCAAAGAAGTTATAGCTTTCTTTAACACCAAAGGCATCTATAATACATCAAACAAGTTGTGTTGAAACCCCTCAGTAGAATGGTGTTGTTGAAAAGAAGTATAAACACCTTTTAGAGACCTCTAAAGCTCTCTTATTTCATTCACATGTTCCTGTTAAATTTTGGGGGGAAGGCGTTTTGATGATAACCTATCTTATTAATAGGTTTACTTTCCAAAATCTTGCAAGGGAAAACTCCTTTTGAGCTATTCTATGGTGCATTGCCTCCTTGTTCTCATGTTAGGATGTTTGGTTTTCTTTGCTATGCTTAAACTCTTAAAAGAGGAAGAGACAAATTCCAAGCAAGAGCTTCTCCTTGTGTTTTCCTAGGTTATCCATTTGGGAAGAAGGCTTGCAAATTAGATAACCTAGACACCAAACAATCTTTGTTTCTAGAGATATTGTTTTCCACGAGAATGTTCTTCCTTTCCATTCTCTAATTCAAAATTTTCTACATTTTTCCCTTCGTAAAACACATTTGTTGAGTCAAATTCTAATTTTTCTAACGTACCTACTCCTCCTACAAATCATTATTTCTTCACCTTTTCCTATTGTACCTTCTCTTGATTCAATTGTTCGTAGAGGCTCTACTAGAACTCATGTTCCACCCTCTTATCTCAAGGATTATGTCTGCAACACTTCTCATCTTTCTTCTATTGCAAACTGTAATTTTAGTTTCACTTACTATAGTAAACTTCAATTTTCTCTTTGTTTTTTTTTTGGGTATTTCTTCTTCCAACTAACGGTTACTTGATGCTATTGATGTTCTACATGAACCATATAGTTATGAAGAAGTAGTCAAACATCTTGCTGGCCGAAAGCTATAAATAAGGAATTTCAAGCTCTTGAAGCCAATCATACTTAGGAAATTGTCGATCTTCCTCATGGAATGAAACCTTCAAGTGCTAAATGGGTTTACAAAGTGAGGTATCTGAAGGTTTTGTTGAAAGATGCAAAGTTAGATTGGTTATTAAAGATTGTGCTCAAAAGGTAAGTATTGACTACACAGAAACTTGTGTAAGAATCATTTCAAACTTTGAGATCATTTGAAGTGTCTCTTTTATGTGTAGTTACATACCGATGAGAAAATAAGTGAATATACAATTTTCGATTCATAATTAAAGCCATGATCACTAAGACTTTATCTCGTAATTGAGATATAATTTCATTATATATACTCCTGAGAGAGGTTCGTCATGATCACTAGTGCCAATCCTCTAGTACAAGTTACCATGTAGAATGATACCAAACCTGAAAGATGCTAGTTGTCCATATCATAGTTAACAAGACAAGTTAGCACATGGAATAGTCATAAACTACTTTATTTACTACTTAGAAACCTTAATCCCGACGTAGCTTAGAGCCTTTAACTTTTTTTTTTTTTCCTTTTGCTATTACGATTGATACGGTAATATATCAGCTAGTCAAAGAAAAAAGTAATATCATAAATTGAAGGATGATCTGGCCAGAGGCATGCCTTCGTTGTTTTTTTTATATTATATGGACCCCCAAAACCAAATTTATTAAAACGAATATCTATCTATCTAGAAGTTGGACGTTAAAGTCGCCTTAATTTTTACCTAATGCAATGCAGCTTCTTTTCAGTACGAACCTATTCATAATTCCCTGAAGCAACATATCTTAACCTATATGATTCTAAATTAGCATCCTAATATTGTAGAAATATTACCACAAACATCTATCTTATAGTCCTTTGATTTATACTAATTTTGAAATTCGGTACTTCTATTTTATCTTTTTTTATTCCAAAATTTTCTGACAAGGACGAATCCATTGCAGTCGTGGTGTTAGAGTATCCCATATTGACTAAACATAAAAATGTTAAAGATTTATAAGTGGTAAAAGTTAACTATCCAAATAACTAGTTCTAGTTATTTTGGTAATGGTTGACTCAAGCTCAATTCTTGTTAATAGATTCTATATTCTATCTATATTAAAAATTCTAATATGATATCAGAGCAGGTTTAGTTCGGATTATTGATTTCTTGATTATCCATCAGGATGTTCAGTTCTAGTGGCTCGGTCCGATTACTACTGTGTTTATTTCAAGTGACAACTAGATGTCTAGTCTCAATTATACTTAAGGGAGAGTGTTATAATATTTCATATTAACTAAATATAAAAATATTAAAGTGTTTATAAGCAGCAAGAGTAAAAGAAAAGACCGAATAAGAACAAATTTCTTTTATTTCAGTTATTTATTGTAAACTTTGTGGATAACAGCTGTTCGTTGAGATTAAATGAAACACATGATTTGAAATGGAGAATAATAAGCAATTCTTGGGTCAAACTACGAAACCAGTGCGCATGCTTCTCAAATCTTCCTCTGCTGTGCGACAAGTCAAAGCCTGTTTTTTCTTTCTAAAACCTTGAGACGCAAGTATACTGAGTTCAGATTCTCTGTCCAATATTATGGTGTCTTATTGTGTCCAATAAATCTCAGCCATTTATTTATGTGAGGTCCGCATAAGTTTCGTGTGGGTCCCGTAAAATAAATAACTGAGATTCTATGAGACAGAATAAGACAAAGTAAAACTAAACAGAGGATCTGGGACGAATTATACTACCATAGTTCAGCCCTCACAAAAAGAAAAAACAAAACCTATGAAACCAGTGCGCATGCTTCTCAAATCTTCCTCTGTTTTGCGATAAGTCAAAGCCTGTCTTTTCTTTCTAAAAACTTGAGAAGCAAGAATACTACCATATTTCAGCCCTGGCAAAAAGAAAAAATAAAACCTGACTTTGACTCAATTAAGGTGTTCCCATGTTTTGGTTTAGCTGTTTCTTAGAAAAATGATAAACTTGTGAATATAGTTCATGTCTCTTGTCAATATCACGTTGCATATCTCACTCACTCGTCCCATTCTACTTGCTTCCAACCTTATCTTCTCATACCTTATCTGCTACGACTATGAATACTCAGTCACTCCTAAATTTTTAAGAATAGGTAGCTATAAACATTGACGCCGGTTCATTGATTGATGTCAGCATCTATCTACGTATCTCAGGTCTTTTGGACTTACGTATTTTATAACACCAGAAGCAGTGGTAGTACCTGACCAGGACCAGGTACAAGTCATTATTTTATTATATTCTACCTTGGCAGCTTACCATTTATCGGTTGCAACTAAGCTTGGTGGTCAACACCTAATTAACAACTTTCAAAACTTGTAATGGTATAATTTGAAGGTAAGAGGTCCATTATCTTCCTCATCTAATTTCCAGCTGCCGTCTTAAGCTACACAAAGAACAGCCTTTTAACTTTTACAGTACTACTCTAGGAGCAGAAATGTAAAAATACTGTGCCTTAGACTTTGAATTGAGAAGGGTCCTTTCTTTTCATATGATGAGAATTACAAGCACTTTCACATATTCAATCAGAGATTACGTACTAAGCTTGATTGATTAGTATGAAGGGTAGAAAAATCAAAAATTTTTTTAGGAAACTTTATTTTAATTGCACATATGTGCATGTGGAGAATGTTCATCAATAAGAACAAACATGGGATTTGCTTGGTCTTCATTTGACCATCTGCAACAATTCTCATGACTGCACAAATAAACAAAGTTATCTTGCACAAATAAAAAGGTGAGAGCAATAAAGAGGAAGAAAGAAACAAAGCACGGGAGTCTCATGATTAGTCTACATTGGTCAGTTTCATGCAACAACAGCTTGGATAAACAATACTCATAGCTTGGATCAATCCCAGGAGACCAGAGGATCATCAATTAGAAAAAATTCCATTTCTTCTCCTTTGCAGGACTCAAACTCAAGACTTCTTATAAAGAAGAGCCTTAAGTGAAGAGTGTAAACCAGTTAAACCACTCTTCGTTATCTGAATAGTTTGTATTCTTTTAGTTTGAGAATGAGAGAGTATTTATTCAAACTAAGTGCGATTGCAAGCTAAAGATAGTGCAAAAGTACGTCAACAAAGGTTCTGTGTTATATCCATCGGATGTAGCCAAGCTAGACTATGCCGCTGGTGGAATTATTGGTTCATTCGAAAAGTTATCTATAGTAAAAATTTGTAAATCTCAAGTAAACTTTCAACATTGTATTACATTAATTTTAAATATTTAGTACAGCCTAGTGTCATGAGTTTCTAAACAGGAAGGTGGATTGAGCAGTGCATGATCTAAATAATAGGAATTACGTCTAGAGCACACTTGCTTCAGCAAGTGTAGATTCTTAAGACAGCAAGTTGCCTTGAAGTGCTTCAGACGACATGAGATCCTTGTGCATGTGTTTCAGAAGAAAGAAATACAAAAAATGGCTAATGACAATCACATCCAGTTAATCCAAGAGGAAATGCTTCTGCTTAGTATTGGTAAGAATTACAAGCTATATCATCGCTACAAGCACAGTTAGAAATTATAATGCTTCTAGGCTATCAAATTCCACTTGCTACTCAAGGAAACTGATGATTCTAAGCCTTAGTAAGCAGTCAAGCATTAATCCGATGCTCGTAGTTCATTCATCCAAAATCCAACATGTCAAGGCTCTCTGTCTATTCTTTCACGATAAGCTACAATGTCCAATCAAGATCCTTTGCTCGACCTCCTACTCCTCACATAGTCACATGGGCTGTTTTGATCATTGGAAGCAAGCACCTTGTGCAGCCATCTTGTTCCCAGGCAGAATCCAGGCAGAAGATGCACAAACAATCCTTCCCTTCCATCCCTGTAACATCCAGTCACCATCTTGATCCACCACAAAATCGCGATCATATCCAGCCTGTACCTTTAATTTACACTTCTCAATGACAAATGGGTCCAAGGGAAGCTGCTTCAGCCCAGCTCTTGTGTTTCGAACCTGCCATTGCTTATATGACTCAGGTCTCTCAACCCTCTCTGAGCCCTCACATGCAATAACATTCATGGCCTCCATCCCGTAGAACTCTTTCTCAAACTTCATCCTCACTTGATCTTCCCGTTGCATGATAGTGTCAGACATATCAAATAAAGCAGAGAAGTGGAAGAGGGCCTCCCGGAACCTTGTGACAAAGAAAGGAGCATTGTACGATCCATTAACAATAGCATGAACAAATATGTATGGATTTATCTTCCTGATCAAGTTTAGAACAGCGTCCCTAGGACTGTCCGCAGTCACTGTCTCATCAAATAGGTTTCTGAACCGGAAAAGACAATTAACAGCTAGAACTTCACCGCGATTAATCTTGAGGTCATCAATTTGGATGGTTTCCCATTTCTGTGCTATTGCATTGTATTCGAAAGGAACATTATGGCGCTCACAGTACTTAGCCAAGCGGCAACCTGTCGCCCGGACTCCCTCTGCTGGTCGGAAGCCACTTTGTGGTAGCTCTATACCTGTAATGCGAAGCTTGGGAGGCCCACCACATCTCATTGCAAGGCGATAAATGAGGGCAGGCCACTGGAAACCATAAGATATACCAAAGTCTATTATATGAAGAGTTTCTGCTTTCTCAGATATCATGTTAATGTGATGGTTTGCAAAGACCATTGCCATCTTATCAAATGGACAGGCTGAGACATAAGCTTTATAAGCTTTCAACACATCCGCAGTCAATACTTTTTTAGCAGAAAGTGCACCACGTATCTGGGTTCCAGTGCCAGCTAAACGAGCTTCAAGACCACTAGCAAAGTAATGAGCTAATCTTTGAGATCCATCACCAAAAGGTGAAGAGTTCTGCCTTATCTGTTTCAATAGCTCATTAGAAGTTCTGCAGTCATTCGTGGAGACAGCTTGTGCACACAGGATCAGAAGACTCCTCAAATCCACCACTTCCTTTTTATTTCCTTGTCTCTTGTGCCTAGTCTTGCCAACAATAGACCCATTTGTTTGCCCATCCGGCTGCAATGTCTTGCTTGGTTGACTTTCAGGACGCTCATCATACAAACACCCTGGACCACATTCTTGTCCAACACCTACTAGCAGTTTATCAAACATCTCTGACAACTCAATCTCATCTACATAAACTGCTGACTGCTTATTGTCTCTCTCCTCCTCAGCATTCTCATCTTCTCGCTCATGACTCTTCTTCCCCTTCAATAGACCAGATAAGTACTCCCTCCCTTCTGTTTCTACTACCCCAGATTCTGGGGTATTAACAAGAAGTTGATTTACTTTGGGTAGGAACTTATTTGCTTCTTCTACACCTCGCTTGAACTGCAATGCCAATTCACTCTCAGAGAAGAAATTTGGCACCACAATCTCACCCAGAGAAGATCCAAACAGACCATTATCATCAAAATTTGACCTATTTTGCATTGTGGATGATGACTGTGAACTAGGCTTTGCAGTAGATTGGAAAACAAAATTGGGAGGAATAGGTTTTTGCATAAAAGATGGTCTGAACTCCCCAAATTCAACATTTCCTTGAGGATCAACTGAATGACTGTTATTAGAAGTAGAGCTGCTATTGCTACTACAACCACTGAAACTACTTGAAAGTCCATCATCTGGACTATGAACTAAAAATTGGTCACCGTATGAAGAGGATTGATTAGGTGAAGGCGGCGGCTTATCACCAAGAACATCATAAAGTGATTTCTCTGCAGCCTGAACCAACAATGGATCATGGAACATGAAAGGCATCTCTTCCATGTCCTCGTCCATTAGCATCTTACTTATGGAATTAAGGACGGTTTCTGAGGAGTCAAAGTCGTCGGATGGAGAGTCTCCATCCCTACTCATAACTGATGACAGACCAAAGTCGCCAGGATCTACGTGCGGAAACTCAAGTGGACCATCAAAGTTGAAGTCTAAATGCGAAGTGGAATCCTTGAGATTGAACACATTTGCAATACCACCCAGATCTTGATTGGGACTTCCCGTCTCATTCTTGAAGCGGGAACCATCCATGGAGCCAGAAAACCCAGCAAAACTATAGTCCATAGCAAGTCCAACGAATCAAGGTCTCAGAATAAAAGGCCTTCGTTTATCTCGTAAGCTTGATTTTAGCTGCTCAAGGATAGAAAATTGGAACTAACAATAACATAAATATAGCCAAGAAAAGAATCAAGGCAAAGCGAAATTTGGGTCATGACAACTGAAGAACCACAGAAGTAAGATCAATTATAGAATAATTAACTAAATTTGAAAAATAAAACTCCATGGCACAGACTCTTGCTTTTTTCTTTCTTTTTGGAGCTGAAAAATACAAAAACTACAATCTTTTAACGCCAAGAACCAAACTTGTACATCCAAATGACAATAAAGTTTCAACTCCAACTAAATCACACAGTTAACTGAAAGAAAAAAACACACTCCATGGTTGTAAGCGAAGCAAGCAGAGGAAACAAGAAACTAAAACTCAACTCTAAAAAAATGTCAAGGAACTACAAAAGAGGAGTTCAAATGGATCATGAAATGGGTTTAGAATACAATACCTGAGATTCATACAGAGTGAGGAAGGATAAGAAGCAAGATTGCGAGTCTTGGATAGATTTCGCCACCGTATCTTATTTACTTTTCCTAATTATATGTTGTAATAAATAAACAGAGGAGTGGAGCATCAAAATCAACATATGCACTTTCTTTCTAAGTAATTTTAGGAGATGCTCAATAAATATAAGCAAAAGCACTGTGGGTCCCATGTTTATACGTGGCAGCTGATTAGTGTGCAACTTTAGTCAGACTACGCGGAGTTGACTAACTATAAGAGAAGCCATTTAAGTGAATACTTTCCTACGCCGCCTCTTTCGTGGTGGAGTGCAAAGCACGAAACGAAACATAATTGGTTGATTTTTTTTGGAGAAATTAAATAGTATTAATAAAATAAAAGACTGGAAAAGTTACAAAGCTCACCAAACAACTAAAAATGAGACGACACTTCAATACACCAGGTAAAACACAAAAACGACGACGTTCCAAAATAACTTATAATAAATACATTGTTTGTATGTAATTGAAAAAAGTCAACCTAACAACAATCGTTCTTGCTTTCTCTCTTTCCCCTATTAGAGTTGGAGAAGTCTCCCCTCGTCACCATCACGAGACACCAAGGGGAGCTTTGAGATAGTCAGATGGGAAAAACCAAATTGAGGTAAGTAGGTCTACCTTAGTCATGCTTCTTTTCTACATATTTGATACTTAAGACTAGCTAATACCACATATTAACCTTTCTTTCTTGTGTCTTCATGTACCAACTCCACAGATAAGTGTCCCTTACAATGTTTCCAGTACTGATGGCGCTTCCATTCCTACACCAGAGAGGTAAGTCCCCCTTCCCTTGCTTTCCATAATAGTAAGAAATATAATCTTTGAAGAACTGTCTGCTACTGTTAGCATAAATCTTACCTTATAATCTCCATGAAATAGCTAACTAACTTGAGCTTTCCTTGATTGAACTAGAGTAGATTAATTGTTCTAACTTTAGCAAAGATACATTCCTTTACCTACTGTGAATCCCTTTTTGTGTCCTGGAACCTTCGTGTGTTACTTTCTATTCATAATTTCTTAATGCAAGTTGCAAAGGATGTAATAGACTATTCCCAAACCTTATTGAGGGTTAGAGTCTTATATTATTGAGGCATAAGAGATATATCATTATGAGGTGCATGCCATTCACATGCATAGTACTTACGTACATATACAAAATACGATTTAGAAATATTGCAAGGATAGTATATGCACTCAATTGACATATTTCGGGGTATGAAAGATTTAAATGAATAAAATGTGTAAACGATCTAGAAGGGGGGTTGAATAGATCTTTAATAATATTCGTAAAAATCTACAATAAAATCAGAAGTTAAT
>JAOTBA010000008.1:31369877-31380269 GCA_025629845.1 Erythroxylum squamatum | reverse complement strand
AGTTGGCTATATGCAAATTAATTAACTCTACAATTGGGCCCTAATCGCAGAATCAAATAATAAGCAATGACAGTAAAGCGGAAACAGTACGAATATTATAAACCAAATAATCAGAACATTAAGGTCTCACAGGTCAAAGCATAACAATTGGAATTCCCCGACTAAAAATAACTTAGCTACTCATAACGAAATTAAACGAGACAGAATTCTTAATTAACATAGTCTCCATAACAAAGGAAAGAAAAATAAAAACTAATAAAGCAGAAATCTGGAAGTTGATCCTGGATGTTGCTCCCTGGCGGCTAGCGGTGGTATCGTCACTGTTGTCTTTAGAAAATCCCCAGACAAAAGTCCCCCCCTTAGTGCTGCCGTCATCTCCTTTTAAATCCCACTTTCTAGGTTTTTTAATAAAAAGTGGGCCCCATGACTTGAGCCCAAGCTCAGCCCATGTACTCCAGGTGTCGCTCATCCTCCTCTTTGATTTATTCGTTGATTTCTTTCCTTTTTAATTGCCGCTGACTCCTTACTTTGTTAACGCCCTCTACTCGTGCGTTATTTTCTATCTTCAATTAGAGCCACTCTTAATTGCCGCTGATATCTCCTCACGTTCTAACTTGTTGCGTTGAGTCTAGCTGATTTTTGCGTCTCATACGTTCATGCGTGAGTCCCCTCTGCCACCTGTCAAGATGCCTTGTTTTTATTGCCTCCTCTCTCCAAGTGCCGCCGTTTTTCTCCCCTTTTGCCTTATTTTAATTTTCCCAATTAAGAGCACTGCTTCTCTCATTCCACGTCAGCACTGATTGTTGATTATCATTGGTTGCTGTTTTCCTCTTTAATTTCCCTCTTCATGCAAAACTTGTAATTTCCTACGAGGAAACATTGAATCAAATTAAGTCTCAAAAATTGAATCAACAAGGGGAATAAAAAGGGATAATTAAAACATAAATATTAGACAAATATGCACTTATCAGGCATCATACATTCTGGACATAGAAGAATTTGAGGAAACAGAAGAAAGGAGAGCTTTAAGGTTGTGTTTAATGAACTCTTTGAAATGGTAACGTCAATGACTGTAAGGAGGATCAACATTTGTAATAGAAAAATATATAGCAAAAGCACTAGAATGGCCATAGATACGCCCTGTAAGCACTCCATTTTGGTTGCTTACAAAAATTATGTTATATAATTATGAATAGTTACAAAGGCTATATTCTAATAAATTATAGTATTATGATTCCTTATAAAGGAAATAATCCCAAACATTTTGGTAAAATTTACTTAATTAAAAGGAAACTTCATTACCTTCAAAGCATAATACAATTGAAATAGTGCAAAATGATGGAAGCGTAAATAAGAAATTACTATAAGTATTGGAGGTCCTGTTCAAGGGTTTGCTCAACTAAAAGAGGCCAGGGAAGGGAAGAGGTTAAAAAGTAACTGCAGATGAATAGAAGTTAAATAAGCTAGATGATAAGCAATAAAATTCTCATCTCTTTAATAAAACAGATACAGAATGATGGAAATTTCATGCTAATCTACTGAATATCTATTAGAAGATTGCCTAGCTAATAAAAATTCGATCCCATATGATCTAAAATTAGAATCAATGGCTTTTCAAAATAACCCCTCAAAATCTACCTTCAAATACTAGTTCTAAAGCCCAAATTGTAACCTACATTTGCTCTCACACATTTCAAAGCTGCCAACATCGTATTTCCTTCCTAATTTCATACTATATCACCAAAAACAACACCATCCTTCTTCACATATGCATCTATATTTAGCTTAATAAAACCTTGAGGAGGTTTATTCCAAGAAGAGGGAGGTCGATTAGAATCACAAAGTGCTACTATGTTTTTATCCTAATAACAATAAAGGTAACCAATCACTTTCTTGGCATATATATAAGGTAGGACATCTGCTACTCTAAAGATATTTCTGGAAGTCTACATTCTCCATAAGAGAGTCACAAAAACATAAACAAAATACACACGAACACAGTTCACTAAACAAATTCAGTACAATTCCAAAAACCAGGCAAAGGTTTCAGACAATTCCAAATGTGGACAAATTCAACATCCATACGAACACAATTCACTACATGAATTCAGTACGGCATTCCCATAATTTCAACTTCCACACGAACACATTTCAGAACTATGAAAGCAGTATACAAAGCCCAGTTCAAAACAAAACCCATTAACCTCAATCGATGAATAAAGGAAAACACAGAAGGAAGAACAACACAAAAGCACCGGAAGGAAGCAGGGAACCGATGCACGATGAAGACACAAAACGAAAATGCTCTCAGGGGACCGAAACACGCAAAGGAAGAAGATGGATGTAGAAGGAAGAAGATGGACGGCGAGAAGCAAACCCACGCCCGCACACGGCGACACAAAACCGGCGGCAAGAGAGAAGAAGAATGCGAGGTGAAAATGAGGACGGGGGGTGGGCTTCGTGCTAAGATCAGACGTTTAACGAAAACGACGTCATTACAACTTTACAAAAATGCTGAAGAAGAAGCAAACGATGGCGTTTAATTTTAACTTTATCGACGGAATAGCCGTTTCGTTAGTAAATACACTTCCGTCAGGTAACGACGTCGTTTTCAATTTTAATAAAATGCTGAAGAAGAAGCAAATGATGGCGTTTAAATTTTAATTTTACTGACGGAATAATCGTTCCATCAGTAAATAATCGACGGAAGTGTATTCCTTCGGTACACCCCGATTCATTTACGTTTTACAAAAAACGTTGCAGTCGAAGTAAATGACAACATTTAATTTTCAAATTTACCGACAGAATACACTTTCATCGATAAACCCCTTTTTTATCGACGGTAATTTCTATTCCGTTGTTATATTCCATCACAAAAATCAGCGGGATAGTTTCCCATCCAACTTTACCGACGAATATTTTGTCCATCGCAAATTACCATTTATTACGACAATTTTACCGACAGAATATGATTTTCTGTCGCTAATTTTTAATGTTATTTTTTCCATCGGTAATCCATAACTTTCTTGAAGTGTTGTTTACATTTAAACTTGTATAGGTTATGTAGCTTTCTAAAAAAGCCCCATTTGCATTCTCTTCCTTGAGCCTTGATTTGGTTCCTTGTATTCTTTGGGTCCCTTATTCAATGTATTTTCAATTTTGAAAAGAATATATATATGTATATGAAAAATAAATTAAGTGAAGTTTTCAAGTTAATCTAGTTAAATTGTTTCGAGAATCTAATTTAAAATAATATTCAGCTGATAAGAAACTCTTAGTTTTTAAAATTGATTTATCAAATTATTATAGTTTTTGATTTGATTTAGAACAATAAAATTTTTATATAATTTTCATTAGTTTGCTTTTATCTCTATTATTTATGTATTAATTAAATTTCTTGTGTCTCATCTCATGGGTTCAAGTTTGAATTATGTGACTTATTTGGCAAGGCATTATATCCAAATAACATATTTTACAGACTTTTTTAAACATTAGCAGAATATAAGTAGTATTTGTGGGAAATAAATACAGTGGAGATTACGTAAGAGAAAGGCGCAATATTCGTTGTTCCTTATTAGATATAGAATTAACCATTTTTCCTATTAATTTTTTATTACGTAATAATTAAAAAAGATAGCTCACTAAATAGTAAATATGTTGTTTTCCCTCATATTTTTGTGATCCGTAGAGCAGAGATAACGACCGAGGCTTTTTTTTTTTAACTTATCATTAGGGGTTGAGTGCTGCAACTTTAATAAAACTCTGCTGAGAGTTTATCAAGAAAAGCATACATTTTAAACTTCTTAGACCTTTTTTCCCCCTTGATTTCATAGATTGAGATTGTTTGCATAAGCATTAAGGCTACATATTTCCTTTTGTAAAATAAGCACACGACATAGCTGTTAGGAAACTAACCGTGATCGAATTACGGGAGCAGCTGAAAAATAAAATTTCATGATTTCTGATCGGATCCCTATAATTGAATAACTTAAAAAAAACTAAAGTCAAATCATAAAATATGAAATCATACATGATTCAATATTCCTATTGTAATCCTTTCAAAACTTTTTCGATGTCTCAACTATAAGCTGTTCACATGTTAAGCCTCTGACATTATTCACAGAGCAGTCACTCAATTCTTTGAGAGAAATTAGCAAGACTACTAGCTCCCTTATTCCAATTTATAGAAAAAGCATAAGAGTTTTTAATTGCTATTAAAATTAAATTCACTAATTATAATTAAAGTCTAACTAATTATAATTAATTTAATTATCATAAAAGCAAATATTTTATATTTGATCTCTAAAATTTCTCAAACTGTATAATTAAGTCCAACTTTATTGAAATTGATTTTTTTCTTTTAAACTGCTCTTTATGTGTGATCCATTAGGTTTCTAATATATTAACAATGATTATAAATTACAATTAAAATTCATAATTAGAATTAGATAAATTAAAACTCTTTTTAATTTATCTTTAATTCTTTAATTAAACAATTTATAATTATAAATTATGATTGACATTTAGCAATATGTCATGATCACTCAAATATCAAGAATGTCAAAGTGGTTTGACTTAAATTGTTCATGCATAGTAATGATGTATAATTTAATCATTTCATCATCTATTACTCAAATTACACAGAGTATGGATATAATGTTTACTTTTTGTATCTAATTATATTCTTGCTAATTAGTAATTGAATTATAATTGACATTTGAGAATACCTTTCCAAATTTCAATTCACTATAGCTAGAGAATTTCTTGAATCATTACTAATCAATAACATTAGAACAATCTCTATAATTACTTTAGAATAATAATTCTTTATTTACTTACTCAACTATCTCTATGTGGCTTATACTGCATCCAAGTACTATCGATTGAATTATCCTAATCAGGACAGTTTATGATGAGATTATAATTATGAGATTCATTTGTATTTATATATCATTCTTAAATGTTGCTAGTTGTAGTTTTATTAGTACATGATATTAACGAAAAGGTAAAACTAGTACACGTTATGTTTTTTTCTTATAAAAAAGTAATTAATCTCATAAATTTAATTATTATGATACTTAAACTGATGTGTTGATGCCCACTGAAAGTAATTAATCTCATAAATTAAATTATTATGATACTTAAATTAATGTGTTGGTGCCTATTAGATAATAAATTCAAAGAGCTGACTTCAAATATAATATTACTTATGTATCTGTAGATTTTCTCATAATAATAATTATATAATTAATCTTTAAACTTAAGATTACAAAAGTATTAAGATATAATGTCCTGGTTCTACGTGATCTCATTTGGATCTGGTTCAATTTCTCCACGGAGTTCCTAAAAACCCTTCAATAACACCCGTATGATATCTCACTCTCACCTTTGCCCCTTTTTTTTAACTCCTTAAAAAAGATTTTGATCGATATTATGTAAATATTTAAGCGTACTAATTAGTTTGGATGGCCCAAAAGTACGTGGTTTTGTATCAATTTACATCTAAAAGAAACAAGTAAATCTCCTTAAAATATTGCGTCGAGTTTGGTTCTAAGATATTACAGAACTAATGGAATAATTATGGAATCAAGTTGAGCGTTGTTAGCATGAGCATCGATTTAGGAGTGTGCTTGGTTTGTCTGACCAAGAATGATCTTAGACTGAATCTCCTCGTTTCTGTCATTTTTATACAAAAATCTGGTCACCATCTTATTGGATAGCGCTTATGCGTCAGTCCCCGAGTGACATCCTAGGACTAGGATCAATCAACCATAACCTCATGTAAATTTATACACTTAATTATAGTAACACCTACCCTAGTTAGGTTTAGAATTAATATTATAAGTTTGTTCGTACCTTTGTAGTTTTATCAAGTGCATGTACTTGTCATGCTCAAAAAAATGATAATGTTTGATAATCATACATCACCTCACCAATTGTGGCGCACCTTCTTCTAGCTCTATTTATTTAGCCCTCCTAAGGTTCAGAGAATGAAAAATAAATCAGAATCAAATATTCTTTGAGAACTAATGTGCAAGGAAATAACTTTTTTTTTAACCCTTAAACAATATTCAATTGTTGAACAAACAATGCCTGAGACTTGGAGGATTATTTATTAAAAATATTGAATAATAAATTGAAATGAAAATTTACAAAAATAATTAAAATTTTTATTTGATATTTAGTTGTTATTCCTGTGGGTCTATCGAAAATAACCTCTAAAAATAAGGTTGCGTATTATCAGACATTTTCAGACCCGCTTTAGTTGTTATCTTTAAAATTTAAGAAAATTAAAAATAAAATAAAAAATTAGAACTGTAATCAAACAGTTGCTGAACATTCGCCTACAGAGCAGTGGCCGGGGGATGAAGAGAAAAGGCCGTAAATAAAAGTATAAAACTGAGGGAGCCAAAGCCAAGCAATGTTGCTTAAATTTAGAAGTTACACTTACACCCGCTCTTTTAGGTGGACACGTGTTTCTTTTTCTATTTACTTAATTTCACTTTTGGGGGGAGGAGGGAACCATGATTTTGACAAATCTTTCATTCCAATGGGGCCTACCACTTAGTTGGGTCCCACCCCGAATCCTACAACTCTTATCCTCAAAGACATCGCGGTTATGGTCCAACCCGGCTCGAATCGGGATTAGTCAATTATTCGTGCAGACGGATGATGTAACTCAAAAAAAAAAAAAAAAAAAAAAAAAAGACATCGCCGTTACCGAACTTGGCCGCCCCCATCTCATAAGTGACGTGACCCCACTCCGTCGATGTTATTTCTAGGGAGATTCCCACTCACACTTTTGATGGTGCCACACCACCCCCGGACCATTTCAATTTCAAAAAGACTAATGAATAACTTTTCCTTACACGGATAATATAGAGACCAATAGAGACCTTCCCTTTTGCCACGTAGGAAAATCGAACTCGTTCAGTTTTACTCCACGTGGCAGCCAACCGGAAAGATTGACCACAAGTTTCCTTTAAAGTTTTAAACAAAAACTGAAAAAGTGCATAGCATGCTGATATGGATAACTGCTTGAATACGTGCGAAATGACCGCAATGCCCTTGTAGAAATCGTGTTTAAGGCTAACAAGTAACTGTAGAAAAAAAATAAAATGGCGATTGCACTGGACACATGATACTTGTTCATGTTCTTCTGCTCCTGCCACCACTTGGTTTAGTTTCGAACCGTAACTGTGGCTTAGGAAGTAACAAAATGTCTTAGGCCTGCCACTACTTAGTTTACAGGATGCAGATCCTCCCATTAAAAAGCTAATCCCTTTGTGGGGTATGAAAATATTATTGATCTCTCGCCATCCTGTTTCGCAGTCGTGGCAAATGGCATCGAACCCTGTCGTGTTTAGTGTTTACGGTGTTCCTTTGTTAGAATTTTGATCAAAATAAGAATCTGGTGGTTGATTTTTGCTGAAGTTTGCTTTATCAAAGACAGTAAGAATTATTTCCGAGTGAAGTGG
Organism: Erythroxylum squamatum; assembly: GCA_025629845.1. Lineage (NCBI taxonomy): Eukaryota > Viridiplantae > Streptophyta > Magnoliopsida > Malpighiales > Erythroxylaceae > Erythroxylum > Erythroxylum squamatum. Next base: position 31,372,791 of record JAOTBA010000008.1, on the reverse strand, counting down.
GTATTAATTTCCGACAAGTTGGGCATTTTAACTCATATAATAATATTTGTCTTAACTATAAGCACGAGCAAGACTACTAAAATAGGATTGAGTTTTCAAAAAGAAAACATAACTCAAAATGGGATAATTCTCTTTCCATACCAAAAATTATGGCACCACTCAAAATAGACATCAGACCAGAACAAAAATAGCGAAAAAAGGTTTTGGCTTTACTACCACCTAGTGACTCAACGTTTTTATCGACCGTTTGGATCACAGACAGCCACATGATCCCATCTGGTTCCCACGTGGTGGAATCACAAGATCACTGAAGCCAATGGTGGGTCACTCCGATTTCGAAGAACCGGTCTTAAGGTGGTTTCATTTACAAACTGCAGCAGGTACACCCTGGGGTGCTTACCGATAGGTCCGGTAAGCAGGGGTCGTTGGTATAAGAACTGGGGTTTAAGCAAAAGACTGAGTGGTTTTAGGGGTTTTACCATCAGAGAAAGCGAGAGTTTTATTGTTTTTGGTTTATGTAGAAATAGAGAGAGAGAGAGAGTGTGTTAAAATGGGTAGCGTTTAGATCAACGTTTTCTGGGGAAAATATGGGATAGATAATGAGAGAAAGTGAGTTAGAGAGAGAAAGTGTTGGGCAAGGGAAGAGAATTTTGTTTGCTTCTTTGTTCTCTAAATTTGCTTCGGGGTTTCTGAGAATTCCGCTCCAATTCCATCTTCGACCATAAAGTTTTTGACTTTGGACCAGCAGGAGAAAAACAAAACTGAAAACCGTTGTTTGAGAGGTGAGAATTGGGTTTTCTGGATTTGTATCCTAGTTCTGCTTTTGATGTTGTTTTCAACGTCAAGATTCTGTTCTGGCGATAACACTGTGTTTGAATCGTTGAAGAAGAGGAGAGACGTTGACTTTAAGCGAGAATTGAGCAAATAACCACTTGTTTGACTCCAGGATTTGAACTTTTACAAGTTTTTTTTTTCTTTTTCTGAAAACTAAAGCTTGTTTTTCTTATTCTTTGTTTTTTGGTCTGTTAATATGGTAAATGACGAGGAATCATTATCTCTCAAAGATTTATTGTTGTAAGTGTTTGAAGCAGTCAGTGAACTATAATCTGCAACTAATTAATGCCTTAATCCCATTAAATTTGACACAAATTAAGGATTTGATGATGGGAATTATGAAGTCTTTCTATAATGGGGTAAAACCAAATACAATTTCAAGTGCATTTGGCCAAGTATGCATCCCATCCTTTAAGCCGATATTCACGAGCTGCCTCTGCAGGATTTGCTGCCTTTATAATTCCTCGACCAACAATTATGATATCACTCCCCCTATCATATATGACCTGGAACATCATTTGTCACACAGTTAAAAGGTTGTAATTTCTGTCATAAGTGCACTCTAACTACAAGAAAGCCAACATGTATCTTTTTCCACTAGGGCACAGGCTGAAAGTGCAGGAAATGGTGAAAATGAAGAATAAGGGTAGCTAGTGACCACGGAACAGAGCTTACAGAATATGGAGTGTTGTACTGCTGACCAAGGGCATCACCACCAGCTACCATTTGAACTCCAGGAGTTGCCTGAATGAAAGCTGGATTTACTGGTGCACCTGGCCATGATGCTGGATTAACTGAGATGAAGCCTATAACAAAGTCAGAATGTTCTTCAGCAATTTTTATTGCTGCAGCTGTGTAGTCTCCCTTGGCAAAGTTACCAGCAGAACTCATTTCAGCCAGCAGTAACAGACCCCTACCTCGAGGCAAACCCTAAACAAATGCAAGTTAATGTCGTTCCATATGATATCAAGGTGTGGCCAGACAAAAATTGAGCCAAATAAGAAGGAAACCTTCAATTTCAGGCCATCTACAATACCAGGACCAGAAATAATGTGGGCGTTGACAATATCAGCCCATTCCAGTATTCGGAAGATACCTCTGCACACAACACAACCAAGACACATCAGGCCACTGGGGGATACTAAGAGAAAAAGAAACAAGAAAGAAAAGGAAACTGGACACTACTTCTTACCCTTCATACTGCATAGTCACTGTGTTTCCAATGTCAGCAAACTTACGATCTTCAAAGATTAAGAAATTGTACTTTTCTGCAATCTTCATTACCAAATAAAGCAACAATGAGCTATAAGATTTAAACTTTATATAAGTGTTTAGACTAATGCATAAGATAAAACTTTCGTACTCCAAAATCGTAAACAACTAGAGAAAAGTCAAAGGAGGTTCAAACTATTTAAGATAATGTTGTTATGTCATTGAGTCACCGTATACCACAGTTGAAAGGACAAGCCTGTCAAGTTGAATTCTAAAATTTCATAATGAAGAGAATTGAAATTACAAAGATCCTGAAAGTTTTATCTGCATGATTTACAAGATAACAACAATAATTCTCTGGTCCTCATAAATGTTGCAACCCATTCAAAACTCACAATATCATTCACTTGCATAAGAATGCTTAGATGTATAATCTACTTGAGACTTCAACCGGTTAGTCTCTAGCAAGTGTCAGAATCCTCTTACTACCATTTAGTCTCCAAAGAATGGACAGGAAAGCATACTAGGAACAAGTAACATAAAGAAAATTGCCACTTTTTAGAAGCTTAAGCAACTTATGATCTAGTGGAGTACCGAGCGAAGTTTTGATCCAAAATCCGGAGTAAAATCAGGAAGTATGTCTACGTGGGTTTTCAGTAAGCATATCTCCGGTCCAACCTGCACAAAACAATTAAGCTCAGCCAAAACAACAAAAGAAAAAGTCAACAAAGACCAGCCACTGTAGCAATCCAGGTAACATCAGCCTAATACGAAAATTCTCAACTTCCAGAGAAGATGAACAGGAACCATGGTACTAAAAACTCGAATTTCTACCCAAAGTTCAACGCTCCTTTTGGGTTGGAAATCT
>JAOTBA010000008.1:31339336-31351840 GCA_025629845.1 Erythroxylum squamatum | reverse complement strand
ATGTCATAAGCTAATTTAATGCCAACTTAACTTAATCCATTTATGGTCTAATATCCTCAAATCATGCTTAATAATAATAAATAAATAAAAAATTCGGGGCTAACACTTCTCATCCCAAAGACACAAAAACACAAACTTCTTATCACTCACTTGCAGGCCACAGTTTGCCATTAGTCCACTCACCACTGCTAGTCTCTAGTGCTCCACTTGCCACTCTCCAGTCTCCAGCTCCAGTGGTCCTAAGCTCTGATGATTTTATTATAGCATATAAATTACCTTATTAACTTTAATAAATAATGGAGTGAGTTTTGCCTTGTTTGGTATAGTTTATAGAATTTCTAATATTAGCATGTTGCGCCTAATTGTATTATAGCATTCAAAATGATTGAATGTGATTTACATGAACTTTTAATATTACATCTAATTTTATTATAAAATTCAATTGAATGATTGAATCTTATTTACGTGAATTTCTAATATTACACCCAATTTTATTATAGCATTTAATTAGATGAATGAATCCTGATTTGTATTTGTTATTCTAGTCTTATTATAGAATTGGATTGTATTGGATTTTGAATACTGAATTAGGTGTTAAGTAATTAGGTTTATTAATGCTCTTATATTTTGTTTGAAAAAGTAAAATTGGACGATTTTATATAGTTTCATATATACAATATTTACAATTCATCACATATGTCACTTGCTATATTTAATCGTCCACATCAGAGAAAATAATTATGTGTAAATATATAATTTTAGTGATTTGAGTTTTCATATACAGTATAATTAATAGGTTAACAATGTACAAAGGAAAAACAAGTTAGATCCATATGTTATATTTTGTTTCAAAACCGATTAACATATATCACAAGGTTTTAAAATATCATAATGTTTCTTCATTTATTAGGTGCAGTAATCTCGTTATAAGTTAATAAATATGTTAATGAGAAGATTTATATTTATTAGTTATGCTCAATATGTCTTGAGTAAATTTAATCTCATATGCAATATTTTTTATTTTTGATATATGTCTTCGTCTTTTTTTACAGATAAATAGAAGGAAATTTAAGTACTCCTGTTAATTCAGCCATTTTAGGATGATTCGATGATCTAGCTTAGGCTTATGCTAGTTTGTTTCAGAAATGAAGAACCATATCATTTGTTTGTATTATAATAAACATTTGAAAGGTGGGAGAATCATAAGATTAAAAGAGCATTTGGCTAGGATCAAAGGTTGTATTGACTCTTGAAAGAAAGTGAGCCATGGTGTATAAATGATTAATGAAAATTTTGCTTAAAGAGTATCAACATGAGAGTAATTTATTTTCTATTAGAAACTATTATGTTAGTGGGATAGTTACAATAATTTTGATTTTATTCTTCTAATAAAAATAATTGATTTTAGACAAAAAATTTATAGAAAATTTTAAATAAATATCTATTTCAAAGTGTTGTTTAGAAAATATCTATTGATATGTAAAATATTACTTTTAGATTATCAATATATGTAATTTGACTATTTTATAAGAAAATATTTAAATTTATTTGCGAATAATAATATTAAAGAAAAATTCATGATAAATAGTTTCTAGTCCCTAAAATTTGTACAATTATGACAAATTTAATCTTTAGAGTGGTTAATTTTAATATATTATTATAACAAGAAATAATTATCATTAATTTGTTACATTTATATTGACAATAACTTTTGTAACAAAAAGTTGATGATCAATTGACAGCAAATTTTCGTGTCACAAAATTACGAATAGTAGTGACAATAGTGATTGTTCGGTTGTTGTGACAATATTAAGTAGATATTAACTAATTAAATTTTTATTGACAAAAGTTTTCGTTACAAAAAGTAAAATATCATGTGACGATAAACTATTTCGTCACAGCAAAAACAATATTAGTGACTAAACTATGTTTTATCATAACAAATAGAAACTATTAGTTACCAATACATGTTTTGTCACAATTATAATTCATTCCTACTAAAATTACTATGGTGCCAAATTATTTGTGCTTTTAGTGATAGATGAAAATTTGACACTATTAATGTATTAGTAGTGATAATTGAATTGTAAAAGATACTAAATTTTCACAATTACCGTTGTATTATTGACAAAAAAATTAAATCATTACAGTTAATCTAAATAATAGTTTCAATCAATTGTTTTTGTCATAAAAAACCTCATATCTATGACGAAATGATAGTTAGTCACAAAAGTATTGTCACTAAATTATGAATATTAGTTACCATAGTTATAGTTTGGATGTTGTGACAATATTAAGTAGACACTAACTAATTGAATTTTTATTGACAAAAGTTTTCGTCACAACAAGTACAATAGTGTGTGACAGTAAACCGTTTTGTCATAACAAGAAAAATATTAATTACCTAACTATGTTTTGTCACAACAAATAGAAACTATTAGTTACTAACATATGCTTTGTCACAATTAAAATTCATTCCCACCAAAATTATTTTGGCACTAAATTGCATATGCTTTTAGTGACAAAACTTAGAGATAAAAGAAATTTTGACACTGTTAATATATTAATAGTGGCAATTTAATAGTGAAAGATACTAAATTGTCACAATTATCATCGTATTAATGACAAAAAAAATAAATCATCATAGTAATTCCAGACAATAGTGAGAATCAATTGTTTTGTTACAAAAAATCTCATATCTGTGACGAAATGATAGTTAGTCACAAAAGTTTTTTCACTAAATGTCTTAACTCTTGTAGTGTTAAAGATCATGAATTTTGGTCTCAATGTCAATTTGTAATCCAAGTATGTAAGCCTTTGGTGAGAGTATTTCGCCTGATTAACAGTGATGAGAAGATAACAATGTGTTATTTTTATGATGTCATAGAAAAGGCAAATGAAACATTCAACGCTAATATGAAAAATACGTCTTCTTTATAGACACCTTATCTTGCAGTCATCAATAAGAGATGAAAAAAGCAAGTTTACTCTTTACTATTTGCAGCTGGCGCATTTTTAAATCTCAATGTCTATATTTTAGATTAAGTTTTACAAAGAAAGCTGAAGTTAATAGGAGAATGTTATTAATTATTACAATAATTGTTATCCATGAGATAGTACAAGATCTCCTAAGCTTACAAATAGAGTTTATAAGGATGTTTCTGGTGATTTTGGAATGTCCATTACTATTTGTCAAAGAGAAAAACTTAATTTATGTCTATATATATATATATATATATATATATATATATATGTTAAAAATTAATCATCACTTTATTTTGTTTATAAAGTTACTTTTTTGTCTTATAGTTACTTTGTGAGACTAATTCAAAAGTGACGTTCCAACATTACAAGGGTTTGTATTTCGAATTTTGAGTCAATTTGTGAGTGAAACTGTGATTGAAAGAAACTAAAACACATTTAAATTCATCCATTTCAAGAAAGAGAATAAATTAGAACACAAAAAATTGAACAACTTGGTCTTTGTTGCATACAATTTAAAGCTTCGAGAAAGGAATGTTATTATCATTATTAAGTTGATTATAATTTCTTATGAATTTCTTAATTATTTTATTTTATTTTATTTCTAAGACTCTTAATAGAACAAGTAATTAAATAGATCCAATTTGCTTCGAACATATCGATCTTTTAGTGGATTAGGTTTCTTAGGAACCAAGTTTGATGACTTGAAAGATAATCTTAGATGAGAAAGTATTGACACAAAATTTAGTACAAGAGTTAAATTTTACTTATTTACTTTTTAACCTGCATCATTATTTTATTGTCACATCTGCATGTAGGGCTACTGGAAACAACCTCTCTACTATGTAAAAATAAGGTCACATACTATTAAACCTTTCTAAACCCTACTTTATTGCGGGACTTCGAACTGGATGTAATGATAAATAAACTAAAAGTTTCGTTAGTTGACATAATTAAAAATTGGTTAGTCGCAACTTTTAATAAAATTACCACTCAAAAGTCATAACTGTTTATTTCATTAGCTCCATAAATAGATTAAAATAAATAGATTAAAACTGTTACAATTCGTACCTAAACAGAGAAGAAATTAATCAATTTTAGTTAATTATTTAATGGAATTAAAAAACCTCAGCTCTCCTCTGCTCAGGCATCATCAACTTCCATTAGGCACAGATCTGCTTCTCTTTTTTTTAATAGTTCACTTTACCAAGAACAACTCTGCTGTCTCTAAATCCAACCCTAGCAGAACAAGCGATCCTTTGTCTTGCCGCTTATTGATAGTTCATCGACCATTTAGAAAATTGACCCAGAATTTCGAATCACCTGTCGAGTTCTTGGTTGCTTTCAAAAATTGAAATTGGTGGCTGTAGATTCAGTTCTCGTTGACCGGCGATGAAAGAAGGGAAAGCATTTAAATTGAATAATCAACACAAACAGCAACAGCGAGACGGTCACTTTTCCCCCTTCAAGTTCGCCAAATTGTTAGACCCTGAAGCTTCGTGGGATAAGGTAACTATAGAGCTTTAGTTTCGTTAACTTAATTTGGGGTGTCATTCAATTTTCATCAGTGGTCTGTTGTGCGTTGCCCTGAAGCTGGAACTTGGAACATGAGTGTTGAATCTTCATTGATGAAATTAGAATTGTTGAACAGGATCAACTTGGGGATGTCTTACATTGGATTCGGCAAGTGGTGGCACTTGTTTGTGGCTTGCTCTGGGGCACGATACCTGTAGTCGGGGGTTTTTGGATCGTTGTGTAAGTTGGATCTTGTACATCCTATTAAGCTGTTGAATATTAGTATTTGTTTTTCTTAGTTGGAAGTGCTATTCTTGCTGTAGTTACTTGCATGTACATCGTTGAAGCTTTTTGCTACGTTAGACTTCTCTTCCCTAAGGCTCCTATTCCATTGGTTATATATAGCCTAAAGCCTAAGAAATGATCTTTGATTTTCTGCAAAAATCTGGCACTGGTTGTGCGATTAATATTTGTCACTTTTGCTGGCAATGTTAGAAAATAACAGTGTTGTCAGTTGTTGTTTACCTCTCTATAACAAGCAATTCTCTTATAAACTTAATGTGTTAATCAAACCCAACCCCCAGAAAGCTCCATCTAGTCCATGGAGGATAGTGTGCTAATGTTACCACATTTATCTTAATTGTGCCTTCAGACATCTGTAGATTAATGTTATATCAAAGATGAGTTTACCACACTTGTTCTGGTAATTTTGGTAAGATAATTGTTAAGGTGTTTATAAAAGTTCCCATAAGGGGCATGAATTTTTGGTACCTTATAAAAGTTCCCATAAGGGGCATAAATTTTTGGTACCACAAACCCTCCTTGTTTCTTGAGGTCATCTTTGCAATATGTCTTGTTTGACTTTTTGCCTCACAAAATTTGTAGCAGACAATGGAATGATAATGTTGTGGTACAATCTAGTTGGATGAACTTGTATCTGTATGTTGGTTTGGAGAGTAAATCCATGACATTGACGGCTATAAATTCCTACCTAAGTTACATATTATGAGGGCTCTCTAATAAGATCCTTTAAGTTACTTGCCTGTGATCTTGTGCTAATTACTGACATGAACCTCCAATTTCTCTTATTTAATTGGCTCTAGAAGGACCTTCATATTAGGTAAATGAAGTAAAGTAATTGAGACATGTTATTGAATGGCTTAAAAACTAGTGTATCCAGATCTAGGAAGTGTATTGGTGGATGACTCAAAGGTGGATCTTGTAGTCCTTAGGTCAGTCTTATGAAACGATAATTGAGGTGATCACTTCTACTGAACTATCTACCAAATTTCTTTCAAAACTAAACCTTTTCCCATTTGAATGACAACGAGGGGTAGTTTGTGTTGATGAATTGAAATTAATGGCACTTGATGATGGGATAGTCAAGTTCTAGGCTCTTGCTTCTGTTGTCTTTTTATGGGCGCAAGTTGGTAATTTTGATTTGTGGACTTTTTACATCATAATCCTCTTTTTGTTTGTCAAATTCTCACATTGCTGAACTTCGAACAAAATTAAGAATACATGGCCACTCATGTGGCTTTTAGTGTGCTATGCTAAAGTAGTGTTTGTCATCCATTTTCTCTTCTTAACACTCTACCACTGGTTTTGGTTGGCAGTTTTCTCTTGATATCCTCTGGGATTGTGTATGGTTATTATGGAATGATACTAAAGATTGATGAAGAAGAGTTTGGTGGACATGTAGCCCTCCTCCAAGAGGGCCTTTTTGCTTCAATTACAGTGTTTCTGGTAATTAACAGTGAACCTGATGTTTTCACTTCCTTTTTGCATTCATGTGTAAAGATTGTTCAACATGGCGTCTGCTTGTCATATATATATAACAGAATTCTTCCCTATTCTTCAGCTGTCATGGATTCTAGTGTACAGCTTGGCCCACTTTTGATAGGCTTGGTACACAACATTGGTTGCCTTTCTGTCTCCACTGGAAATTCATACGACACCAGTTAGTTGCTTGACGCATTGGTCGCATGCCCTGAAAACAATGAGAGAGCCGTTTACTTGATATTATTATCTGTTCAGATACTTTTGATGTGCAACATCTTCATTTTGCTAACTGATGGTAAATTAATTTATAATTCACGTTTCTTATAAGTGCCTTGCAAGATGTAAGCATTGACAGCTTGCTTGTCTTTGAATGTTGAAATAATCATTTGATAGTATTAGAAATTTAGGCAAAACTTTGGGGGAATCATATTTGTGTATATACTTATATCTGCAGTTTGTGGGTAACAATGTCATGTTATTTGCACCAGGGAATAGAGGTTACCCGGAGAAATTTTTTTCTTTTCTTCCGTAAATTTCCTTTGGCTCTACCATGCCAGATATGAGGGGGCAAGCACTTTGAACATCTAGGTTTTAAACGAAAAGGAAAGAGACTGCATGCAGTGGAAAAGTATTCGTTAAGCACCAGATACCTGATGATGTCCACAACTATTTCCTTGGAGGTCTAAGCTGTAGTTGAGCACTTGTGGTGACTGGAAAGAATACCTATTATTTGACAATGTTGGAATGTTGTTGCTTGGCGTTTAGTTTACTATAAGACTATGCCAAGTGATATCTTCAGATTTTCCAGTGTGTCAATAAGGGAGGGATATATAGTAGCTAGAATTGAGTACCCTGAGACTTCCACTGTTTCTTACCATCTTTCGAGTTGCACGTTTAGACAACTCGCATGATTGGAAGTCGGATATTGGCTCGGCTCTTCTCCTAAAGCAATTCCCACACCCGCCCTTCCTCTTTCAAACTGCCATGGAACCGATTTATAAAATCAAGAAACCTTAAAGACGCAAGCCAGACAAAATCTAGTTATCCTTTTTCTCCACGGGCAGCTGCTAGGTCCTCTGAGGATAGGACGGAACATTTTGTGCATTCTTTTGGAGGGAATAAGTTCCATTGATGGTCCTCCCTGATAGGAGCTCTCTCTATGACATGATGAGTGTCGGGATTTAGTTTCTAAATACACACGTCTTCCTAACATAAGCTGTGAATGACAAATTAAAAAGATAAAGGAGAAAGAAATCATGTCTGTTATATTACATAACAACTTCGAACTTGCATAAGCTAAACCAACGTTTTTCTTCCTCCTTTGCAATCAACGGGATACAAGGTTTATGTGGTGACATGTCCATTCTCTTGTCTTTGAGTATCGGATAAACAAAATAACTTTGGTTAAGTAAAGGAAAACAAGCTTTTGCTAGTGTGTGTAACAAAGACTATTAAACTATTAGCTTGCCAGATATACAAGCTAATATAATGTTTTTTATTAAAAGAATACTTAACAAAGACTAATGTCACAAAATTTCTTAAGATCAAGACATTTGATAACTTGGAGGCTTAGGAGGTGAGATGAAAAGTGATAAAACGATAAAAGAGGTGTAGTATATTTAACTCTACATTATAAATAACTATCATCATCATTTAGGTATTGGTTCAGCTTGATCTTGCTGAGGTTGAACGTCGTTGTTTGGATCCATGATCTATGTGATTCTGGTTATGGAATACCTGCAAAACAGATAACGGCGGGCCGGGAGTTGATTCCCGGGAGGCCCCTCCGACACTCAAGTCAGTCTCTTTGGTGTAGGTTTTCACTGCTGAAAGTATAGAAAAGTAGGGTTGTAATCTCATACCTGAATCGTGGTAGAATAGTACCTTATATATGCCGTGAATGCTAGGTTTACGTAGATCTTTGTGTTTGCATGGGAGTCTTACTCCTGATGGGCCGAACGGGCCATGGACGTGTGAAGATGGGCCTGGGCCTAGCATAGCCGACCTAACCAGGTATATTTTTCATTATAGTATCATTTTTAATTTTCATAGTTTTATTTCTCTATTGTCATTTATTTATTTGCTTTGGAGTTTGAGATGGTCTAAGCTAGTATTAATGTTACCGTACTTATTTCTAAATAGAAATAGTTACAAAGACAGAAAGAGGAAGCTATAGATGTGAGATGAGTAGTGAAACCTATTACTTTAATCTTAACATAACAAATATACAGTACATGTAGTAAGCATTGATGAGGCTAAATTAAATAAATCTTTTTATGCATATTAACACAAAGTTTGGGTGTGGATGGCTTAAAAATGTCTTTCCCATAGTTGGGACCCTCCTAGGACACCTCATGGGAAACTAAAAAAACACACACACACACATACACGTACACGCACACACAAAAAAGAATGTATTATGTAATGTAAGTTAAGTTTAGAGTGCATCCTAAATAAAAGGAAGTTTAGAATGATTGAATGGAGCTGACACTAATTAATTAAATGAAAGATCAACATCAACAATGTCAGCAACAACCCAATAAAACCTTGATAGATGCGGGGTCTGAAGAGGTCTTGTGTACGCAATCTTATCCTTAACTAGTAAAGAGGTTGTTTCTAAATGACCCGTAAGAAATAGGAAATATTATTATTATTATTATTATTAGTAGTAGTAGTAGTGGTGGTGGTAGCAACAGTAGCAGTAGTAGTAGTAAGTAGGAGATTAATAATAATGCTAATGATAATAATAAAAACAATAAAATGGTGAAATAATAATAATGAGTAGGAACATAATACTAAGAAAAATAATAATATGTAGGAAAATTGTAATAATAGTTATTATGCAAAATAAAAATAAAAATAAAAATAATAAATAATAATAATAATAATAATAATAATAATTATTATTATTATTATTATTATTATTATTATTATTATTGATGATGATGATGATGATGGTAAATAAATAAATAAATAAATAAATAAGTAGGAGAAAGATTAATACTTATTTAAAAGATTATGCTAAATCTAATAGATATATAAAACCAATATGAATCCCTTTAAGAGGGATCCTTTATCTGTATCTTACTACGTCAAAGTTTTCTATTGCGGGTCATGTCCTCAGTGAGTTCCAGTCGAGCCATATTATTCTTGATCACCTCCTCCCAATTCTTTTTAGGCCTTTCGTTTATCCTCTTATAGTCTCTACATATGATCTTTTTGCATTTTCTCACTGGAGCGTCTGAATGTCTCCTCTTAACATATCTAAACCACCTAAGTTTTATTTCTATTAATTTTTCATTAATATTAGTCATCTTTAATTTGTCCCTCACCACTATCTTCCTAACCTTATCTCTTCTAGTGAGGTTGCATATCTAACGAAGCATCCTTATCTTCGCTACCATTAGCTTATGATTATGCACCTGTTTGATAGGCCAACACCCTGCCTCATAAAGCATGGCCGACCTAATTGCTAGAAGATAAAAGTTGCCCTTAAGTTTTAGTGGTATCTTCTTGTCATATAAAACTCCTGATGCACTTATCCATTTAAGCCACCTTGATCTGATATGGTAGACTATGTTTTTATCAATCTCTTCATTACTCTAGATGATAGATCCTACGTACTTAAAATACTCCTTTTGTTATATAATTTTTGAACCAAAATTTACCTCCATATTAGTATCCACCCTATGCCCGAAAAGTTACATTCTATATACTCAATCTTAGTACTACTCAATTTAAATCCCTTTGGCTATAATGCATCTCTCCACAGTTCAAGATTGACATTGTCACCTTCTTTTGTCTCATCCACTAAAACAGTGCCATCAACAAACAACATACAACAAGGCACATCCCTTTGGATATTCTTGGTGAACTCATCTATCACTATCGCAAACAAAAAGGGGCTCAAATAAGAGCCTTGGTGTAGCTCAATATCAATAGAAAAATGCTTTGTATCTCTACCTATCATCTTTAATCTAGTTTTTATATCTTCGTACATATCCCTAATGACATGTATATAGATCATAGGAACACCTTTAGCTTCTAAACACCTCCAAATGATTATTCTAGATACTCTATCATACGCCTTTTCAAAATCAATGAAAACCATATGTAGGTTACATTGTCTTTCCCTATAGTATTCCATTACTCTTCTAAGGAGAAGTAAAGCTTCTGTCGTGGACCTTCCCGATATGAAGCCAAACTAGTTTTCTGAGATATAAGTTTCCTCTCTCTCTCTTCTCAGTCACCTTCTCCCATAACTTCATGGTGAGATTAAGTAATTTAATACCTTTATAGTTGTTACAACTTTAGATATCCCTTTTATTTTTTTGTATAAAGATATTGACAAACTACATCTCCATTCATCTGGCATTTTGGCAGACTTAAGGATCACATTAAAAAGCTTGGCTAACCAAGTAAGACCCTTCTTGCCTATATTCTTCTACACCTCAATGGGTATCTCATCTGGCCCTATTACCCTTCTACTTTTAATCTCCCTCAATGCTTTATTTATTTCTTCTCTTGAAATTTGTTGGCAGCTTAGTTAAATGAAAGATAATTAAATTAATAACAAAGAAACTATAAAGTCGTAAATAAAGAGTAAAAAGTTTGAAGTTTGATTATAGAATAAGAAAAGTGTTATGAACCTTTTAGAGACAGAATCTGACTTTTTGGTTTTCATGAAAGTTTTAGATATCGAAGTCTTCTTTCAAATGGTCCAAAAACGAAATTAAACCGACATTTGGAGGAAAAGTTATGACAATCGCGCCAAGACATGTTACTGCAAGATTGAGGACTTAAACATGTTCGATTATTTTGATCATAACTTCCTCATCCGACCTCCAAATGAGGTGATTCTTGAAGCAATAGATTCCTAAGACATGTATCTATCTCTCCATGAAAATTTGGATCTTTTGGAGCTGATTTGAAAAAGTTTTATGGTAAGAAATTGAGGGGTTGGTTGGGAGAGCATGATTAGGGTTTGAGCACTTTTAGACTTTTTAAGAATATCTTGATCTATAGAGCTCCGATTAAGATGATTCTTGCTTCAAAACAAAATAGAGGCTTAGAGCTATGATTTCTTTGAAGAAGTCAAATTGAAATTCTTGTTCGAAGATTTCCAAATTTTGTTCACAAACAGGAGAAATGAGTTCAAGCATGGTGACTGATTTGTAGGGGCACGCCACTGAACATATTGTGAGGAAAATTTTTAGGATGTTATGAGAATGAAGATGAACTGATGATGGCTAATGAAGATTAAATGGAAATAACCCTTCAAGGTAAGATGATCATGTTTCATGTTTTCGCAAGCGTTGGACTCCGGAAACGGGTTCCAATATATTCACTCTTCTTAACAAAAAATTAATTAATGTCAAATTATGGTTATACTGGATTGGAATATTCCTTTTAAACTAATGTGTGATGTAAGTGTTTTTTAAAAGTTGTAGTTATTAGATAAAGGAAGGGCAAGCATTTTCAACTCGTTACTACACTAACAAGACTTCGATGGATGCTCAAAAGAACTATACAGTCATAGAAAAATAATTTCTAGTAGTGATTTTTCCATTTAATAAAATTAGATTTTATTTAATGATTTCCAAATATGTTTACACTAACCATTCTACATTGCAATAATTTTTAAATAAGTCAAATTTTAAATTGAGAATAATTATATGGGTTTTATTATTGCAAAATTTTGATTTGGATATCAAAGATAAAGGAAACTAAAAATTTGGTATTAGACCATCTATCACATTTAGTGTAACACCCCACTCCCGCGTGACCCAAACCCGACATCGTTGGTGATATCCGAGTCCGTGCCCCGTGAGGGTGGCGTGCTACATCAGTCAGTCAGACGGAACTCAATATAAATATATTTTTTTTAAAACATTCATGTGCGCGGAATAAACAGTAGATAACTTGAGTCCACGTCAAAAGCAAGCATTTTCAGTTATTACAATCATTCAACAATAAATTACAAAAGCCATTTAATGAACACAAAGCCTTAACCAAATTGGGCTCACTATAAATACAGAGCATTCTTTTACGGAGACTTTGGAATACAATTTTATGAGACACTAATGCAGACGCGAACTGATCCCGACCTCTATCTTTCACTTGCATGTAGTAGACATACTCCCGTGTTAAACGGGGTACTCTTCAAGACCTGAAAAATAGATGCAAATTTTGGGTGAGTTTTGCGAACTCAGTGAGGAACCATCA
>JAOTBA010000008.1:31322883-31339236 GCA_025629845.1 Erythroxylum squamatum | reverse complement strand
TTTCTGATAGCATTCCGAGAGAATTACATGCCAAAGATTTACATGGATCAGAAAATGAAAGAATTCTTAGATTTGAAACAAGGCAAGCTCTCAGTGGCAGATTGTTGGACCCCGAACCTTTCTGTAAGCTAGGACTATTGAATGAGAAATTATTGGCAATTAGCTATGTGTAAAGTAAAGGAGAATCCTTGAAATTGAAAAGAAATAGAAAAGATGGTTTAAATACAAGATGGATTATATGTGAAATATTGGGAGTTAAAAGCTGGAAAGTGCAGTTGAAAAATGTTCATGGAGCATGCTTCGATGTTTTGGTCATAACTTGATCTCTAGTTATCCAAATGAGATGATTTTTGATTTGGATTAAACTAGAGAATTAGGGCTACAAATTGTTTGATGAAATCGAGTTTTGATTTAGTCTCTAAGAATTTCAATTTCGTGATGGAAGTTGAGCGCAAGATAATGTTTTAGTATAAGAACAGTCTGAAATGTTTGGTGTATAACTGTCAGAATACTGAACCAAATTGAATGATTTTGGTGTCATTAGAAATGTGAGACAATGATGAACAGTTTTCTAGAAGGAAGTGTTAGCAAATTCCTTCAATTTCATGATTAGAAAATGCCTTGATTTTTGGAAAGATTTAAGCATGAATTAAATGAATTTTAAGGTCTTATTATAGTATTTTTGTGGAATTAATTAACATGTTAATGGGAGTTAATTAGCATGTTAATGTGACTAAGATCATATGACATGGATTAAATTGAATTAAGGTGGCAAGTTTGCATGAGGGGCAAAATTGGCAAGCCACTAAGCAATTTAAGTTACAAGGCTATTATGTAAGGGCAAAAGGGTCATTTTCCACTCATTAATGGCATTTTTGTAAATAAGACAAGTAGGCTTGCTATATAAGGGAGAGTGATGCACGAAATTGGGGAGAAAAATGAAAGATAAGAGAGAAGAGAGGGAGAGCTTCGGTGGAAAAGAAAAGAAAGAAGATGCTAGGGTTTGCTTTTTCATGGATTTCAAGAAGGATTTTGGGTGGATTCATGAAGGAAAAAGATGGAAGAATATGAGAGCTTCCATTCAAGCCAAGAAATTCTCTATTTGGTGAAAGATCAAGGTAAGGGTAATTTTGATTAGTTGAGTTTTTGAAAGGGTTGTGGTTTAGATAGCTTAAGAATGGTATGGGTATGAGTTTTCTAAGGTCAATTTGGTGATATTGTATTATGGGGTTCCCAATTGAAATGTCTTTTGATTTGGAGATTTTGTGGCTATTGTTAAAGGAGATTAAGAGAGGAATCAAGAGAGAGGCAAGAGGAATCAAGAACAAGGGGAGGCAAATTGAGTCAAGTTTCAAGCAAGGAATTTCAAGGTGGGTTTCATGTTTATAATTGATTAATAAGACAATGATGTTTTTGTTCAAATGAAGAAAAAATAATGATTTCAATAATGTTTCCTTTATTGTTTTTTAATGATTTAAGAAATTGCCACAATTGTCTCATTTATTGCTTTGAACGATTTGAGAAGTTGCTATGTGAATTTGGTTGACGAATTGTGAAATATTGGTGTGAATGCATATGAAGTATGCCATGTGCATGACAAACAAGTTTTTGAAAATGTGCCATTTGGGCAACATATTTACAAGTCATGAATTACATGTTATGTGGGTTTGGTTTGGTTTGGTTCGTTCTGTATGTCAAGTGCGCACTTGTCTAAAGGCTTCTCCCTCCTGCCCGCTAGTGGCATAGCTCCTTCACGGACTCTCTCATGTTCACGACTACACAAAACCACTACGTGGGATTGTGTTAGTTCGTTCTGTTTACGGACCACCCGAACCATTATGATGTGTTTATGTGTTATCCTGTGTTGATAAGTGTGATGATTGTTTGACTTGTGTGAAGTGTGAATTTGTTTGACAGGATGACAATTTTTGAGAAATAAATGTTTTATGGATTTCAATGAGGTTTTGCAGTAATCATGAAAGTTTCAAATGGTTTTTTCTTATTACCGTTTATAAACTTGTTACCCACGAGCTTTCGAGCTCACCCCCTCTCTTTCCTCTATCCAGGTGATGAGCAAGAAACAGAGTGAAGGAAAGTCAAGACATTACTTCAGATTTGCATATTTGTTGTGTTTTGGAATAATTGATGTAAAACAAGGCTTCAAATATATTTTGAGAAATTTTGGGTTTTGCATGTTTTGTATATTGGATTTTGATATTGAGATTGTATTGTGGCTTGGAAATGCCATTGAAGTTTGTAAAACTCTTAATTTATGATGTTAATGAAATATGGATATGTGTATGGATTTGAAATATGAATGATGTTCAGTTGAAATTAGATATAATTGAAGCAGCGATCCATGTAAGTTGATGAACTTTGCATATGAATTGATATATATATACAAGTGAGGCAATATGGACAAGAAAGATAGGAATGTTATGATGATAGTCATGAGATGTTTTTGAATGAATTGAAGTTGAGGGTTGGATGAATTCCAATTGGTATTTGAATAGATAAGAATTATGTTGGAATAAAGGAAATAAAGATGGGATAAATTCCAAGTTTTGCATGAATGTAAAATGTGTATGTTGATTTCCAAGGGAAAACTGTATTGATCTACATAGAATTAGCCAAATTTGCCCTCATAAAAGTTGTAGTTCGTCTTTATAGCTTTCCAACGCTATAAAGTATACGATTTTTGGACTTCGGAATCGAAAGATATGATTGTTAAAAGTTATGATGTTGAATAGGATTGTGTATGATGACAGCTATGGTAAATGATAGAAAATTGTGGTTTTGATGAACCAAATGAGTTGGGAATTGAGAATTTTGTGAGATAAATTTTGGTGTTTGAGTTGTTATGAAGTGATTTTGCACTAAAAGAGTTGAATTTGGGAAGATTATGTGTGAATATGATGTTATGTTGGATGTAGGAAGCATTGGAGAGGGTTTAGAGGGGTGTGGGAAACCCCCATGTCCATTTAACAGACTTTAGGTCCGTTTAACGGACCTTTAACGGACCTTCTCGAGTGAGAAAGTGCACTTTGGCTTGACAATGTCTGTTAAACGGACATTCACGGGATAGCTTTATGAAATCGCGATTTTTGACCCTTTTGGATACAAAATATGACTTTGTGGTCTTCATGAAAGTTTTAGATCTCGAAGTCATCTTTCAAATGGGCTAAAAACGAAATCAATCCGATGTTTGGAGGAACAATTATGACAATCGCGCCAAGACATGTTACTGCATGATTGAGGACTTAAACATATTCGATTCTTTTGATCATAACTTCCTCATACGACCTCCAAATGAGGTGATTCTTGAAGCAATCGATTCCTAAGACATGTATCTATCTCTCCATGAAAATTTGGATCTTTTGGAGTTGATTTGAAAAAGTTTGATGGAAAGAAAATGAGGGACCGGTTGGGAGAGCATGATTAGGATATGATCACCCTTTAGCTTTTAAGCATATCTTGATCTATAGAGCTCCGATTAATATGGTTCTTGATCCAAAACAAACTAGAGACTTAGAGCTATGATTTCTTTGAAGAAGTCAAATTGAAACTCTTGTTCGAAGATTTCCAAATTCTGTTCACAAATAGGAGAAATGAGTTCAAGCATAGTGACTGATTTGTAAGGGCACGCTATTGAACATATTGTGAGGAAAATTTTTAGGATGTTATGAGAATGAAGATGAATTGATGATGGCTAATGAGGGTTAAATGAAATAACGCTTCAAGGCAATATACACGCTCAAGCTAAGTATGATGATATTCGCAAGAGTTGGATTCCGGAATCAAGCGGGGTCCAACAGTTGTGGTATCAGAGCAAGAGTTGGGTTTGGGAAGCAAGCTGGATCCAACAGATGTATGAGTCCGCAAGAGGTTGGGTTCCGTAATCGGTGCCCAACATCTTCTACCATTAACTTATGACTATGCATATGTTTAATGGACCCATACTTTTCACTATAGAGTATCATCAACCTAATTACTAAACGGTATAATTTTTTCATTATCTTGAGTGGTATCTTCTTGTCACATAAAACTTTTGAGGCGCCCCTCCATTTAAGCCCCCTTGTTTGATACAGTAAATTATGTTGTCATCTGTCTCACCACTTCTTTGGATGATAGACCTAATATACTTAAAACAATCTTTTTGTGATATAATTTATGTACCAATCTTGATCTCCACATCGATTACAACCCTGCAAACCAAAAATTTACACTTTAAATACTCAATCTTATTCTTGCTTAATTAAAAGCCCTTTGACTATAACATATCCCTTAATAATTAACATTAACATCCTCTTTTGTTTCATCCACTGAAATAATTTAATCTGCAAACAACGTACAACAAGGCACATCCCCTTATATATTATTGATTAGCTCATCCATAACTATTGCAATTAGGAAAGGGCCCAACGAGAATCTTTGGTGTAGCTTGATATTGATAGAAAAATGTTTTGTATCTCTTTTCATCATCTTTACTCTAGTCTTAACACCTTTATACATATCCCTAATAACTTATATATAGGAAACAAGAACTCCCTTAGCTTTTAAACACCTCCATATGACTTCACTAGGTATCGTATCATAAACCTTCTCTAAATCAATGAAAACTATGTGCAGGTCCCTCTGTTTGTCCCTACAATATTCTATTAATCATCTAAGGAGATATATGGCTTCTGTCATTGACCTCCCTGGTATGAAATCAAATTAGTTCTCTAAGATAGGTGCGCCTTTTCATACTCTCTTCTCAATCATCATCTCCCATAACTTCATAGTGTGATTGAGTAGTTTAACAACCATATAGTTGTTATAGGGAGCGATTAGTGTGCTAAGTCTCCATCTTGGGACTTAAGGATTACATTAAAAATCTTGGCTAATCGAATAAGATCATCTTCTCCTAGGCTCTTCCAGACCTCTATAGGTAACTCTTTCATCTTCTCTTGATTTCATTTTCATCTACAACCACTAGACCTGTTTCATCTTTTATATAATAAACTTAATCCAAGTCCTTTGCTTTCCATTCCCTATCTCTCGCTAACTTAAACATATCCTTTTTTTCCATCCTCTAGTAAGATAATTATTGAAATTATGGAGGAAATGTTACAAGATAATCCAAGAGAATGACACAAAATATTGTCTGAAACATTATGGACTTATCATATTTCTGAGCATACAGGCATGAGTTTTAGCCCATTTGCCTTTAAATATGGACATGATGCTATTCTTCCTATCAAAGTGGTGGTTCCATTATTGAGAGCAGCTAAACAAAATGCTTTAGGGACTTTTGAGTATTCAGAAGAATGGTAATGGAGTTGGAGGATTCAGATAAAATGCAAATTCAAGCTTTAAATATTATGATTATTCAAAAAGGAAAAATATCAAGCTTTTATGAAAAAAGAATTCATATATGAGGATTCCAATAAGGGGAGATATTATGGAAATTGATCTTATCTCCTGGGATAAAAGATAGAGAATGGCATAAATGGACACCAAATTGGGAAGAACCATTTATAATTTATAAGGTTTTAAGTGAAATTGCCTATCGTTTATCCATTTTAGATGGTGAACCTCATTGGCATTTTATTAATGGAAAGAATTTAAAGCCGTATGGGCATACCCTTTTTGAAAAGTATGAAAAATAAGAAATGATACCAATTTTTTTAAAAAAAAACTTTAAATTCCTATGCAGAAAGGTAAAAGGGTCACTTTTGGTTATAAGTTTTACACCAATCGACAAGTTTAACCTTAACATTCCAGAGAGAACAATTATAACCTTAACTTTTAGAAAACATTAAAACTGAGCTCCACAATAATGAAAATTTTAACCCCTGTTTATTAAGTATCAAGTCAGTGCTAACCTGACAAATTTTAATAATCTTTTATGTTTTTGGGAAGCGTGGCAATGTGAATCCAATTTTTTAAAAAATATTAAAAAAACTTAATTTGTTTATAAACATGAGACCCACTCTTTTATTTAATTTTAATTCTTAACTAGACTAAATCACTCTCTTCCAACTCTCTGGCACAATTCTCCTCTTAATGATCAAATCTTTCTCTTCCAACTCTTTGGCACGATTCTCCTCCTCAGCTAATTCGGCAGCCGATACTACAAGCTTGGGATCCCAATGAGTTAACTTTAGTATAGGGCCAAAGTCAGTTGCAACAACTTTGAAATATTATGGATATCTGTGACATATGGCATCCCTGAATTCTTTGGGTAGCCTCAAGTCAGTCATTAAATGTGCTATTTTCTCCAACACAATTCTCTTCTCCAATGACATCATCAACAATTTCCTCAGTTTAACTACCAACAAATCCTCCATCTCATTCCTAATCTTCAACTCCTCCAACTAAAGTCTTTCAGCTTCTTGTGTCATTCTAAACCGCAAGGAATAAACTCCTCCTTAAAAAATCTCAAACACAGCAGGAAACTTCTTTAATAAAGCTATAAATCGACGCCCTTTCCTAGGCCCAAGTCCCTTCTGTATGTACCTAATTGCTTGAGAGACATTATTCTATCAGGTTGACTGACCAAAATCTTCCTAATCTTTAAAACCAATTTTAGCTTCTTATCTCTCCGAATCACATTGTCAAACGAAAGTTGTTTTCTTCTTTTCACAGCAGATCTTACCAGCTCAAAAGGGATATGGGTTTTTCTCAGTGTCCCACAAACCATCGTTCATATATCATCGACAGAAGTCAGATACATGTTTGGAAAAAAGTCCTCCCCGACACACCCGGATTCTAATTTACACTAAAAATAATTCAAAATTTTTCATCTTAGTAAATAATTAGACATTTAATCATTTAAAATTTAAATTCTTATACTAAATAAAAATTTGTATTTACCTAGACAAGGCACTTCGTTCTTGATAATATCTCATTCTATTATAAACCTTCATCCTATACGATGAAATGATATTACATTCCATCAATAAAACTCTAACCAAATATATCCTTAGTAGATGGTGAGCATAGTATGGATACTTATTACTCAACTTGAACAAATGCACTTACAATTGCAAAACAAGATATGTACTTCAGATTTATTAAGGAGTCGAATTATAAAACAATACATTAATGATTTTAAAAACAAGAGGAACATAAATATACTTTAGGCATTTCGTGCTAAAGTTATACATTTGATTAAGATACAACTTTACATGTTCAATTCTTAACTAAACTTGTCTAGCTAAGACAACTTTTATCAACTGATACTTTTACAATGTCAAATAATATGTATAAAAGAATGTGCAAATCCAATCAACTCTTATAAAATCAAACAAATGTAAAGAATCTAAAAAGTATTTTCAACAAAAGCACTTTGATATTAATTTTCTCAATGAAAATAATCAATATCTAAACGGTAAATGTTATATCGTCTTGTACGTGATTGAAAGATTAGTAGTCATATAAATTGATCGGAGTATACCGTACATAACTCCGAAAGGGAATAAATTCCATTTGCGGCTCTAAAACCTTTGTCACTAGGAGATTACCTTTTGCGTTTGAATGAAAACGTGAGTCTTGCGTTTTTATTTCAAAATAAAGAACACCCACCAATATATTTACTCGTAGTAGTCATTCTTTTGTAAGATGTGTAAAATAAATTAAAGCAAAAATAAAAGAAATGAATCATGTTTGTTATTGATCTACATCACAATTCTGAATTTCCATGCTACACTAACACTTTACTTCCTTCTCTGCCGTCGTCGGGATACGAGGTATATCCGGCCGTACACCCACTGTCTGCCCAGCCTTGAAATTGTTTGCTGCACCATGGAACAATCACACTGCAAAAATTCAGAACCCTATTCCTTGCTTTGTTAGCTACACATGACACAACTCCTAAGAAAACCTATGAAGATACACAGACTTCCAAAGCATCTATGCACATGCACAGACAACATAGCCAAAGAACAAGACCGTACAGCTCTTAGAAGTGGCTCAACCGCTGACAATAATTTCATGAAGTTATGATACTCATTATTAACGTATAATCACACAATATTTCTTAGTCAACCAAATCCCTATAATTAGTCTTTATTTTTGCCTAAGATCATGTACATTAATGATGTATTTTATTATATTGATTTGTTGCTTTACTTAGAGACATTTACAATATATAAATAGGAGCGTGTACGTCTCTTTTTATATACAGAAATACAGATTTCTTCTTCAAATTCTTCTCTTCGTTCTCTATTTCTACATGATATCAGAGCCTCCTTTATAACAAAAGGAGTCAAAATTCTGAAGTCTTTTATTTCTTACTCCCAAGTATTCTGCTCTTACATTTTGGGTTCAAAAATCTGCTCTAAAAACAATTTTCTATACATCAAATTGTTCTTCGTCATCTGCAGATCACATCGGTGCAAATCTCGTCGCCGGAAAGCCTTCCACGTGCCCACCTGCGCCGTCAGAAGTGACTGTTCTCCAAAAACCTAGTTGCAGATTTGTGAGGTAGAAGACGATTCACGTCATCACCATGACATCACCACGTCAGCACCACATCATCGACACACCAGCGCCAAGTTGACACGTGACCCGACGCCATTGGTACACGTATTGTCCTCTTAGTCGTCCACGTGTCCTTGTTCCAGTCAGACCCGTCGGTTTGGTTCGACGATTGACTAACACTTTGACCATCCGATTCAGCACTTTTTAATTTGGGTTCTCCACGAACCAGACCGGTTCCTAAGGGTTTTTGACGCCCTGAATCCAATTATGTGATAAGAATAACCAAATTCAATCTCTATAAATAGGTTTCCTCCTATCTTATTGCATTCTTTTACTATGAATGCTTATAAACTTCCCCAATACATTCTCAACCCTATTAATATCACCTTTGATGGCTCCAACTATGATTTTTAGGTTGAGGAAATGTGTAGTTTTCTTAAAGGAAGGCTTCTTTGGCATATTGTTCCCAAAGAAATACCTAAATCCACTCAAAAAAACAGATGAAGACATTGACGTATTCACCAAACGGTTAGTGGCATGGGATGACATGAACCATCAAATCTTAACATTGTTTCGAAATACATGTGCCAAAGCCATTAAACTTGACTTTTGACGGTTTGACAACTCAAGAGGTATGGAATTTTCTGAAAAATCGTCACTCTGTATCAAATGATGTCCACCGATTTCAGCTTTACAGGAGACTTCATCGAACGCAACAACAATCTGGACAAACAATACACAGTTATGTGTCTGAATTACAAGAACTTTGAGATCAACTAGCACTTGGGGATCCTATCTGGCCTAGTCCTGATGCTGTTGCACTCTATGCAAATCTTTGAGATCATCAACATATTTAGCACTTGCTTATGACTCTCAAGGTTGAATTCGAACTCATTCGTAGCTCTCTTCTTCATAGAGGAACTCTACAAAATATTGACATTGTCATTAAGGAGCTCATCTCAGAGGAAAGTCGTCTCAATATGCTCCGCCTTGAAAAAACTGTCTCATCTACTGATGTTGTCCTTGCAACTCATACCCCATCTCAGACCTCTCAAAATTCAAGTAAGAAGTATTATAAAAGATCTTGCAGCTACTGTAAAAAGCACGGACATCACATTTCTGAATGTAGAAAATGGCTCAAATAGAACTCTGTACAAGGTAATTCTTCTAAATCTCCCCAGCCTGCTTCCACTGTTGCTACTGCTACTAAAGGGCCCATTGAAAACACTTCTCCCAAATTCTCCTTAAAAGACCTCCATGTCCTTCAACAACTTCAACCAGATTCTGGTACAACCTCCTCCTTTGCCCTATCTGTCACATCAATTACTTCAAAATCTTGGTATCTTGATTTTGCCTGTTGTAATCATATGACATCTGATTCGTCTATCCTTGAATCTTTAACAACACCATTTATTCCACATATTGTTCACACTGCCAATAATTCTACTATGCACGTACAACATATACGCACTGTTCACACTTCTACCTTACATTTACGTAAAACCTTTCTTATTCCCAAACTCTCATTAAACCTTATTTCTGTTGGACAATTATGTAAACTTTGTGTTAACTTATCGTTTTCGAGTCATGGTTGTATTGTATAGGATCCACAGACTGGCAAGATCCTTGGGAAAGGGCGTAAGGATGGACGGTTGTTTGAGTTTACTTCACTAAATCTTCCTTCAAAGCTTGTAGTCGGTGGTCACTTCTCATATCTGACACTCTCGATTGGGTCATCCTTCTTCCTCTAGATTAGGGTCTTTAATCTCTAGTGGTACTCTAGGTCATGTTAAGACAGCACAATTTGATTGTGTTCCTTGTCAACTTTCTAAACATCATGCTTTACCATTTTCTAAAATGATTTTATCTCTTTAGCACCTTTTGATCTAATTCATTCTGATATTTGGGACCCTGCACCTCATTAAACTATGGGTGGCATGAAATATTATGTGATCTTTACTGACGACTTTTCCCGCCATACATGGATTTATCTAATGTGCCATAGATCTGAACTATTTTTCATTTATTCTCGCTTTTCTAATATGATTCACACTCAATTCTCTTGCAAAATTAAAGTTTTTCGAACTGATAACACAATGGAATACAACGATACAAACTTTCTCAATCAACAAGGAACCATCATTCAAAAATCTTGTCCAAACAAATCTCAACAAAATGGTTGGGCCGAACGCAAACATAGACATATTCTTAACACTACTCGAGCCCTCTTTTATCATCTTCCTGTCCTGAAAACCTTTGGGAAGAAGCAGCCTTTACTATTGTATATACTATCAATCGTATTCCCTCTCCTACCATAGGAGATATCTCTCCTTATGAGTGCTTATTTAATCATGCTCTTGATTATCAGTCTCTTAAAGTCTTTGGCTGTGCATGCTTTGTTCTCTTACAACCTCATGAACACACCAAACTTGAACCCAAAGCACGTTTATGTTGTTTTCTAGGGTATGGGATAGAACATAAAAGATACAGATGATAGGATCTACTATCTCAAAGACTTCGAATCTCTCAAAATGTCACCTTTTAGGAACATAAAATGTTCACAATATCAATTTTTCGAGTTAGTGAGCCCACACACAAATTTTTCTCTAACCCTACCATATCTTTGTTTCCTGATATTTCTTTTGCAGGTCCTTACCGCTCTCATAGCTCAACCCAACTGACGACTAATCCTATTGTATCTTCTCCAGCTGCAGATCCTCCATCACCAAATTACCCTTCCTCAGAATCTATTGAGCCCCCACAACCCCTTCGTCGATCCTCTCGAGTAAGTCAACCTTCTACTTATCGTAAAGACTTCCATGTTTATTCTACTATTGTTTCTCTATATGAACCTCGCACATATCACGAAACCATCTCTAATCCCTTATGGCAGCAAGCAACAGCAGAAGAATTATAGGCTCTCTCCAACACCAACACTTGGGAGTTAGTTGACCTACCTTCAGATAAGTCTGTTATTGGTTGTAAATGAGTCTACAAAATCAAGGCTCGAGCTGATGGATCAGCCAAAAAATATAAGCCACGATCAGTTGCAAAAGGGTTTACTCAAGAATATGGAGTTGATTATAAGGAAACCTTTGCTCCAATAGCTCGTCTAACTTCAGTCCGTAACCTTATTGCCATAGCAGCAAGTAAGCATTGGGAGTTGTTCTAGATGAATGTCAAGAATGCCTTTTTTAATAGTGATCTTCAGGAAGAAGTATACATGAAACCTCCACCTAGGTATGAGCATCCACCTAATAAAGTTTGTCGTCTCCGTAAAGTCTTATATGGTCTTAAGCAAGCTCCTCGAGCATGGTTTGCTAAATTTAGCTCCACCATCAACCGTCTTGGCTTCACATCTAGTTCTTATGATCATGCCTTGTTTATCCAAAAAACAGATCAAGGGTGTACTCTTCTCCTTCTATATGTTGATGATATGATCATAACTAGTGATGACACTCAAGGGATCACCACTCTTAAATCTTGTCTTCATCAACAATTTGAAATGAAAGATTTAGGTCCCTTGAGCTATTTTTTAGGCCTTGAAGTATCTTTTGATGATTCAGGTTATTACTTA
This sequence comes from Erythroxylum squamatum, assembly GCA_025629845.1. NCBI lineage: Eukaryota > Viridiplantae > Streptophyta > Magnoliopsida > Malpighiales > Erythroxylaceae > Erythroxylum > Erythroxylum squamatum. Next base: position 31,327,193 of record JAOTBA010000008.1, on the reverse strand, counting down.
TCTCAAGCCAAGTATGCTATTGATCTTATCTCTCGTGCTGGTCTCACTGATACTAAGATTGCTAGCACTCCACTTGATTCTAATGATCATATCTCTGCCATTGATGTAACTCCTCTGAGTGATGGTACACTTTACCGACAACTCGATGGGAGTCTTATATATCTGATTGTCACTCGCCCAAATATCGCTCATGAGTTCACATTGTCAGTCAATTCATGTCTACACCGCGTACAACTCACTTCATTGTTGTTCTTCATATACTTCGATATACTCGAGGTACTTTGTTTCATAGACTCCACTTTAGTCACTGATCTTCATTGGATTTACGTGCATACTCTGATGCTAATTGAGCTAGAGGACCCAACTGATCGTCGATCTACCACTGGGTATTGTTTCTTTCTTGGCACATCTCTCATTTCTTAGTATAGCAAGAAGCAAACAATTGTTTCTCGCTCAAGCACTAAATCAAAATATCAAGCCCTCACTAACACTACCTCTGAACTTTTATGGTTACAATGGTTACTTCAAGAAATCGGTGTCACGTTCTCTTCAACAGTACCTCTCTTCTGTGATAATCATACTGCCACACAGATTGCTCACAATGATGTCATTCATGAACGAACTAAACACATCAAGATCGATTATCATCTTGTGCATCATCATGTGCTTCATGGAACCAAACAACTTGTCTCAATCTCATCTCAAGCACAAATTGCTGATCTATTTACCAAATCACATCTGCATCGACGCTTTCAAGATCTTCTCTCCAAACTCAAGTAATCATCGTCACTTCCATCATGAGTTTGAGGGGGTATATTAACGTATAATCACACAATATCTCTTAGTCAACCAAATCCCTATAATTAGCCTTTATTTTTGCCTAAGATCATGTACATTAATGATATATTTTATTATGTTGATTTGTTGCTTTACTTAGAAACATTTACAATGTATAAATAGGAGTATGTACGTCTCTTTTTACACACAGAAATATAGATTTCTTCTTCAATTCTTCTTTCATTCTCTATTTCTACACTCATATTCAATACTGGCAGATTAAAACATTCTTTAGAAAAGCATACTGAAAAATAATGCCTAAATTCCCTTCAGATAAACATATCCAGAATGAGTTGATGTCATATAATGTCATTACAATTTAGCTCCCCGCAGAACAAACATTTAACTTAAGGTCACCAACTTATTCTTACCTCAACCTTTGTGCGAAATTCGAGTAAACTTTCACACACATGGCAATCAGCTCGATGTGGGGAACTATTAGATTGATCTGATCTCACAAACGCAAACACCTGCAGGGATTGAAATATAGGGTTGAATCCTTGATATTGATTTGGAAGAGGGCCAAATGATGACCATCAGAAGATAATTGAGACTAAAGCATAGAGCAAAAAAAGATATTTTGATTTAACTACCTCCTCCCCGCAATTAGGACATGCCCCCTTGAGTGCCACCAAGTCATTTCTCCATAGACCTTGAAGCACCTTAACTGTAAAATTGAGTGTTTTAGTAAAAATTGTTAGTTGAATAAATAGTATTCAAATGAATATACGCATTCATTAGAACATTAAGAAATCATAAAAGAAGATATCTACATCAAAATTTGAAAGATAACACAACCAAAACTAAAGATTTTTGCTTGTATACAATTCCCAACAATTTGAATCTTAACCATCCCTAACCTATAGTTAATACATTATGTAGTTCCTCTCATCTCAAGATTCATAAAACGCAATCACATTACTATTCACCATCTTAATTCTCAAACAGGTTCGAAAGTTGGTCAAATCTAAATCCATGCCACCAAAAAGCAGAGAACCTTAACAGAATTGAAAAGAAGAATTGGGTTCAAATGTGAGAAAAGATCCAATACCCGAGGAAGATACAATAGGGTAGCCAATTAGAGATCCAACAGCAGTGAAAAGAATGGCATTCACGGTAGCGAGGAACTCTATTAGGGACGCTTGGTTGCCATGAGAAATTCCTGAACCGAGGGCATCTTGATATGCCAAACCAATAGTGTAAGCTAGAGGGAAGACGCAAAACGTACTTCCAATTGCAAGGAAGACGATCCATATGCTCGCTAATGCCAAAGCCTGTGATTTATCTTCCTGCCCTACATTCACGTCAATTAATCTTCAAATTTTGAAATCAAAACAGAAAATAAAACAAAAGGACAACAGAAAACTACATTGATACAACCATCAACATATATTAAAATTGGGATTAAAAACAACAGTAAATTACCTCGGCATCTGCGTAAGCAGATTGTCGTCTAAGACTGCAACGCGGGTACTTGACCACAGATTTGGAACCATACCACCGAAGTTTTAGCTGCTTAAATATTCAATTATTCACTTGTTACCACTAGGAAACTGTAATCTGGTAAAACAAATTGTGGTTGAAGAAAGGAAGTTACCTCAACTCTGTCAAACATGTCATCTAGAATCAGAGGTTTACCACTGTAATACGCATCCCGAGCCTGCAACACCAGCACAACATCAATTCAATACTACACGTAAGTTCTATTTGCTTTGAGGAAACATCAATCTTGCACGCAAAGAACTAAAAGTTTCAAAGCTCATAATCGTTGACTATTTTGCCGGCAGCCAAACGGGCGATTAAGGACGCACCTGAGTGTAGAGAGCTTCGAGTGTTTCTTTACTAGCAGTTTCAATAGGACCGACGTAAATGCAGGACGGACCTTCGGTGCGGTCGGTGCAGGTGGCGGAGACGCCGTTGCCGCTGGCGGAGAGGCGGATGCAGAAGTGAGGTGCAGTGCGGGCTCTGGACAGTTCGAGGGAAGAGGATCTGATCACGTGACGGGAGAGGGAGATGCACGTGCCGGCCATGCTAGAGAAGCTGGTACTAGGAGGCGGTAACGTAGAGGAGGGTGAGAGACGTGAAAGTCATGAGGAGATTTCTTAAACGCTTCGTTCAAAAATGGAGAAGAGAGCGTGTGCGTGTGGAGCGAATCGTGGCCACCAGATCCATTTACATCGTCTGGATTTTCCTGTATCTTTCGTCTCGGACGAGATTGCCCCTTTCTGAGGGGCTTATTCATTTTGGCGCGTAAATATCTGGCTAAGAATTAGGCACACTACACTCTACGCGCCTCCAGTTGCAGTATCAGAACGACGACGTTGTCTCTAAAAGAGACATTATTTTGAAGTAAATGCGTTTGCCGGGAGTCGAACCCGGGTCTATTGCTTGGAAGGCAATTATCCTAACCGTTGGACTACAAACGCCCTGCTTGTGACTTCGATATTGATTACAAACTATCATGACAAACTTCATTTAAATGGGAGGATTTAAAATTTTTTGTTAAAATAAGTAAAAAAATAAAGAGAATATATCTTTTGAAAATGGAAAAGTACAATTGGTATTAAATAAAAGATACTATAGATATATATAGTAGTCTTATATTTTCTAAAAATCACTCGTGTTCTCAACCAAAATTTAAAAGTATTTTTATTGATAAAAATGTTACTTTGTGATGTCAAAAAAATGCCTTATTTTCAAGAAGCAATAAGAATACATTTTTTGAAAGATCCTGGTTTGTGTGCTTAGGTGGGTTTCCGAGATCCTTTCGTTGACTAATGTTATATTGAAGGGTTATATATTTAATTTGATTGATTACGTTAAGCACACGATAGTAATGGAACCGTGGAATAAGTAGTAACGTAAAGCATGCAGTAATAATAGAACCTAGGAAAATATACAGAAAAGATAGTTCTTTTTATTTATTATATTTTATATTCTATTAGTATTAGCTAGTGGCCCTGGAACGTTGAGTCATTTCTTCCTTGATAAATTGTTGACAATATTCCTACATTTTGTCCCTGTGGACCAAGGAGAAAGGGACTCAATGAGAAGATGATTGTATCTTGAGAGAAGCAAGGAGGTCAACCTCTTTCAAATATACAACATGGATTCTGGTAATGCAATGTAGTAGACTTTCATGTCGATCTAAATGAATCATCCTTTCTATGGAGGTCAATCTTTCCCTGTTAGGCAAAAGGATAGCAAGTTACAAATTCTATCTCGGTAGGATAGGCATGTATTTTATTTCTATTATTATGAATTTCATAATTCATAAATGAAATAGTTAATAGTGGGTTACTATTAGCCTTTTTTCGTAGTGACGAATCTTGTATGTGATCCTAATAAAAGAAAATTGTTGGACCCCAAACTTTTCGTGAAAGATTAGAACTATTGAATGCGAAATTTTGGTGGTTAGTCACGAATTAAGAACAAATGAATGAAGAATTTTTGAAACAAGAAATGATAGACAA
>JAOTBA010000008.1:31309785-31321255 GCA_025629845.1 Erythroxylum squamatum | reverse complement strand
TCGTCGCGACGAGTTCTTGAGTTCGTCGCGACGATCGAACCAGAAACGCCCGAAACCCAGATTTTCTGCAGATCTTCGACAGAAAACTTCCCAAAACTCAAAAATAACTTACCTGAACAATAGATCGTCACTTCTACCTCATTTCTAACCTCATTCCAAGCCAAAATCATGCATAAACACAACACAATCATCTAACCCTAACATTTTCGACATAACCGACCATCGACATTCTCAAATCTCTTCCTATACACGATCAATCCCTCATTTCTGTTCTAAATCCCACTAAGGAAGGTTCAAACAATCATTTTAAAAGCAAAGAAACTAATAGAACTTACTTGGAATGCTTCAATCGTCAGATCTTTGCAAATCTCCCAAACCCTAAGTTTCTCCTCTTCTCTTCTTCTTCTCTCCCACGATACTTTCTCCTCTTCCTTCTTCTTTTTATTTTCTTTTCTTTTATTTTCTATTCTTACTTAATATACAAAGTCCAAAATACCCCTCACTATAAGCCTCTAACCTCTAAAACCTTAAGTGACTTTCCTAAAATGCCCTTATCATATTTTCTTCTTCATTTTCACTTACTCCCAACTATACTCTACCTACTCTTAATCTCTCAAATTAATACATCTTATTCCATTTATTTGGACAATAATCCTCCTACAACCCACAATTCAATTTAGACCTTAAAATAAAATTTGAAACTCATGCTTATTCAATAAGAAACGAATTCGGGGGCCAACACTGTCAGTAATGAATTGAAAATATTTTCCGGCTCAATTTCATTCACGACTTCATTAAATATCTAAATAGAGTATTAACATTCCTATTAATATCAGATGCATCAGTAGACTCCAAAAACATTGTCCCTTTTACATAATAAACCAAAAAATTAATAATAGGTTCCTGTCTTCTATCTGTATAACCATTACATATGATTGAGCACCCAAAACTACTCTAGTCATTCTTCTTTCATCCAAATAATTTTTTATTTCGTATACATAAATACTTAAAAGTCTACCTCTATAGTCATCAATTGAAGGAGCTTTGTATACTAAACCATAAGAAGCAAAAATATCTACCATAAGCAGATAATAATAAGCTGGGCAACATTAAATATTTTATTTGAATCATACCACCATTTAGCCATTGTCATATCCACATTATGATCCGCTTCTCTAGATTGTAAGGCACCACGGATTGAAGGCTAAGCTTTGAGAGTTGTTCGTAATGGAAAAAAATTAGACACATGTTTTCTTCTTTTCCTAACATCTGGTGCAACAATTCCTTCTTATTGAATAGGAATACTATCACCTTCAACATTCCTATTATCATCCTGATGACCAACGAAAGAACTTCCACCACCAATTTTGTAATTTAATCTTTGTCTTCTATCTTTCTCCTGCTGAGACTCTTTAAGCAAAGTCTTTCATTTGCATTTCACATCATGATTTACTTTTTTACAAGGCTCCACATTATCTTTGACTTCAGCTAAATGCCTTTTTAATCTGGCAATTCCTCCACCTTTCAATTGCTTATCAAAAAAACAAATAAATGGTTTGATTTTTCATTCCAGGAGCCAATCTAGAATAAGCCCAATTTAGATTATTAAATCTTCCTGAAGTGGTTGAATTATCACGAGCACTTGAGCTTCCTTCCATTTATCTATAAAAATAGATGAAGACGTGTCAAAATTAAATTAATAAATTCATATTCAAAAATACAATTTTTACATATAATATCATTACATAACTATAAATATTCAATATTCCATTATAAGCATATTTAGAATATAGCTGGGCTCTATCTTACATCTTTCTTTATGAAAACAAACATTGCAAAAATAACTTTTCTTTATGATAATACATATTGCAAAAATGATTTAAAGACTTACAATTTCACATTATGTTGAGTGATGAGTATTCTCTCATAAATTCACATTCTACTTTCTAATATGTACTTAACTACCCATAAGATAAGATAATGAATATGTATTTGCTACTTATAAGATAAGATTAATTTTTGTAATGTTATTTCCTAATGACAACAATAAACAATATAAAAATGCAAAACATTAGTTTTCTTAACTTAATTACATATTAAATGATTGAATTATATATTAAATATTAAATTTAAATGATTAATTATATTTTAAATACCCTTTATATGCAAACAATAATTAGTCAATTGGACGTTTCATGTAAATTAATTAACAATTTAACAATTTAATGCATTATATTTGATCTCATTTTTATGATTATTAAAATAACAAATAATATGACATGTTCTTGAATTATATATAATTCACAATACTTAAATGTTCTTCCATAATTCATATATAATATTATTTTGATCTCATTTCTTCATAAATTCACAATGCTTGAATGTTATTGAAATTGAACTATACACAATTTACACAAACAATTCCAACTTTCAAGTCCAAATTGCCCAATACATATTTTGTAAACCATTCACAAAACACATATGACACAACCAAAACATAATGCAATTGCAATTCAGAGCAGAAATGGGCAATCTAAAATAGATTTAAAAAAAAGAATAAATTGCAATCAAGTTCGAATCATTTAGGTTGGGTCAACCAGATGAATCCAGATATGGATTTGGAAATGCTAGATTTTAGCAATCCGCCTAATGAGTAGGTGAGCAGTGGCGATGGTGGAGTAGAGAAGAGTAGCAACGGTGGAGTGGAGGGTAGAGACTAGTAGTTGCGATCGTGGAGAAAGCAGGCGGTTTTACCCAAGAAGGGCTATATTTGCCAAAGAATTAGGAGTTCTATAATAAAAGTGACAGTCCAAGCGAAGAGAGAGAGGTGGAGGAAGCTTGTTGCAGTATGTAGCATTGGGATTGACAGTGGAGCATGTGGCAACGAGGTGGGCAGTGGGCCTGTACGTTCAGAATAATACCTATAACTTTCAAGGTGGTGGTAAAGGAGCTAGATGCACCAGTTAGTACGATATGTTACATATAATTTTGGAGGTGGTGGTAAAGGAGTTGGAAGTGGACCAATAATGATTGCAGGTACTAGTGGGACATCCTTAGTATAGAGTCAAACTCATGCGAGAATATACCATCTAACGAGGGAGGAGGCACTCGTAACCAATAATGTCATTTCTAATACAATTTTATTATTTGATATTAAGGCTTATATGTTAGTAGACCCAGGATCTATACATTCTTACATTTCTTTAAAGTTTTTCTCTAGAGTTCCAGGGGAAGTTAGTCTAATAGGATATGATCTGAGAGTATGGTTCCCAGTTGGAGACTGTGTGATGGTGAATAGTGTAAGGAGGGGGATACCAGTGAGGATTAGTGGAGTGGAGCTATCAACTGACTTGATAGTGATGGATTTAAGAAAGTTTGATATGACTCTTGAGATGGATTGGTTGGCACAACATTGGGCTATAATGGATTGTTATGCAAAAGAGGTGATGATAGAGCCTTTGGATAAATTGAAGGTGATATTTGTGGGGGATTGTAGAGTGGTTCCAACATATATGATCTCAACCATTATTGCCAGACCTTGATATTAGATAGATATGAGACATATCTAGCTTATATTATGGATACAAGGGAGGTAAGTCTTAGGTTAGAGGATGTTCCTATGGTAAGGGAGCTTTTGGAGGTATTCTTACATGATTTACTGAGTTTACCACCTTAACAAGATATAGATTTCACCATTAAGACTATGCCCAAAGTTGCATCAATTTCTATTGTACCTTACAGGATGGCTACTGTTGTATTACAAGAGCTGAAAAAATTGTTAGAGGAGTTGTTGGAAAAGGATTTATTAGACTGAGTACATCACCCTGGGTAGCTCCAATATTGTTTATGAAGAAAAAGGATGGTAATATGAGACTTTGCATTGATTACCGACACTTAAATAGGGTGACAATAAAGAATAAGTGCCCATTATTGAGGATAGATGATCTTTTGGATAAGCTAAGGGGAGTTGCCATATTTTCCAATATTGACTTGGGATCTGGATGCTGACAATTGAGGATAGCTGAGTCAACTATTCCCAACATAAATTTTTGTACTCGGTATGCCCACTATGATTTCCTGGTGATGCCTTTTAGGTTGACTAATGCACTAGTTATATTTATGGCATTGATGAATAGGACTTTTTAGGAGTATCTAGATTGGTTTGTGATAGTGTTTATCGATGATATATTGGTATATTCAGGGAGTAGAGAGGAGTATGAGCAATATTGGAGAATTGTGTTACAGATTTTGAAAAAGAGACAATTTTATTCTAATTTAAGTAAGTGTGAGTTCTGGATGGATCAAGTAGTTTTCTTTGGATATGTAGTGTTCCAATAGAGGCGATGCCTGATCTTGCTAACGTAAAAGACAATTATGGATTAGGAGCCACCTAGAAATACATTAGAAGTGAGGAGTTTTCTGGGAATTGATGGGTATTATCAGAGATTTGTATAAGGATTTTCGATGATAACTAGCCCATTGACCAAGTTGCTACAGAAAGGAGTTTAGTTTTAGTGGATAGGACAATGTCAGCAGAGTTTTGAAAAGTTTAAGCAGAGATTGACTTCTAGCCTAATTTTGGTGCTACTGTTGAGTGGTGGAGGTTTTGAGGTATATATTGATTCTTCAAAGGTAGGTTTGGGGTGTGTATTGATGCAACATGGGTAAGTGATAACTTATGCTTCTCGTTAGATGAGATCACAAGAGTTGCTATGATCTGGAGTTAGCGGCAATTAGCGTGGTCATAGGATTTATAGGCATTATCTGTATAAGGAGACATTTCAGATCCTACAGAACAAAAGAGCCTCAAGTATATCTTCACTCAAAGGGAGCTAAACTTAAAGCAAAGAAGATAGATCGAGCTTTTGAAAGATTATGATTGTATTATTGGTTACCATATGAGGAAAGCTAATTTAATGGTAGATGCTTTGAGTAGGAAAAGCTCAAGTGTGATGACTAGTTTGAGCGAATATAGTATGACACCATTAGTAAAGTTGATGGCACTAGACATAAGATTGGATATTGATTACGTGAGTGGTTTATTGAGGACATTATAGGTTTAGTTGGATTTAGCAGATAGGATCAGAGAGGCACAAGCTCGGGATTCTTATTTGATGTGGATGAGAGAGAGTCTACAGTAGAATAGGAAGACTAACTTTTTAGTGAGAGCAGATGGAGTGTTTGTGATTAGGAGACTAGTTTGTATATCGGATACAGTAAGGTAAACTCATAGTGCAATATATGACATGCATCCTAGTACTATAAAAATGTATTGGAACCTAAGACCTTATTACTAGTAGTAGACATTAAAGAAAGAAGTGTTGGAGTTTGTGTCGAGGTGTTTGACCTATTAGCAGGTCACAAAGCATCAAACACTAGCAAGGAAACTAAGACCCTTATTCATTTTGTTGTGGAAGTGGAAGAAGATTACGATGGATTTATGGTAGCGTCCCAAGGACCAAATGTAGAAATGATTCAATTTGGATGGTTGTGGATAGGTTGAATAAATAAACTCATTTCTTACCTGTATAGCAGACTGAATCCTTAGACAAGCTTATCAAGTTATAAGTTAATAAGATTGTGAGGGTACACAATGTTCCATTTTCTATTGTATTAGATCGAGATTTGTGATTTACTTCTTTATTCTAAATGAGTTTACTGATAACTTTAGGACTAGGTTAAATTTGAGTACTGTATTTCACCCTCACTCAGATAGACACTCAGAGCGTACGATTTAGACATTGGAGGATATGATGAGAGCTTGTGTATTGAAGTTTGAGGGTGATTAGGATAGATATTTATCTTTGAAGGAGTTTGCATAGAATAATAGTTATCAATCTAGCATCACTATGGCACCATTTGAGGCATTATATAACTGGCGGTGTAGAGATATGATATGCTGAGATCTAGAGGGTGCCAAATTGCTAGAAGGAATGAAGTTGATTTAGGAGATGGTAGAGAAAATATGGGTGGTAAAGCGACACTTGAAGGTAACTTAGGATTGAGAAATGAGGTATTTTGGTCAACGTCATCCAAAGATGGAGTACAATGTTAAAGATATGGTATTCCTTTGAGTATCACCATAGAGGGGGATTTTAAGGTTTGGTAGGAGAGAAAAGTTGAGTCTAAGATACATCAAGCTATATGAGATTGTACATCGTATGGGACCGTTAGTTTATAAATTAGCCTTACCTCCTTAGTTATCATAGATTCATAATGTGTTCCACGTGTTAATGTTGAGATGATACTGATTGGATCCTAGCCATATTATATCGAGGCCTAAGATTGAGGTTGCAAATGATATGAAAAAAAGAGGAGCTGATGGAGATCTTGGATAGACAAATTAGGAAATTAAGGAGACAAAAGATTACAATGGTATAAGTTTTGTGGAGTCATCATCGTTCTTTGAGAGAGGCTACTTGGGAACTAGAGGACAAAGTTAGACGTCAGTATCCTTATTTATTTGGATCCTCAAGTACATAATTTAATTTCGAAAATGAAATTCTTTTAAGAGGAGGAGAGTAAAGCCCATAAAACCTAACCTAGCCCATAAAAGTAAAAAGAGAGGAGTATATATATTAAGACAGTAGATGGGTTGTAAGAAAACCAATAAAAATGCTCCATTCTTCTTCTACTTCTTCTCCATTTTTTAGCTGGTAAGTGTGCAAAAAGACACCATCTTTCTCTTACATACGAAGCTTTTCTTATGTATTTCCTCTTTTTGTTTGGTTTGCAGTAGATTAATTAGGGAATTGTAGAGATTAATAACCTTAAAATCTCTTGGAAAGGCACAAAACTTCACATAGGTAAGATTTTCTTCCAAAAAACTCCATCCCTTTTATTTGTGATTTTCAATCATCCTAAACTGGTTTTTAGTTATAATTATGTTGCGATTGTTTGTGACAACAATTTTTAAGTCATTGGAAAATAAAATTGAGAAATTGGTTGGGAAATGAGAAAAAAGGAGGTAACGAGGAGAGCTGAAGGTGATGTTGGAGTAGAGAAGAAGAAGGCAATTTTTAGGAAAAAAAAAAAGAAAATTGAGCATTTACGAAATTATAAGATTAATAGATGGGCAAAATAGGAAATGTGAATATTTAAGGTTAAAATTGAAATTCAAGTCCTAGATGAGTATTTTAGTAATAATAAAAGAGCATATAGGTATAAAAGAAAATTTAACAGTTAAAGGTATTTTAATAATTATAATGGTAAGATAAAGGAAGAACATTTTAATAATTAATAATAAAGTGGTAAAAGAGAGTAATTTTGGATTATTAAGTATAACTGGGAAGAAATTTTTTTCTTAAAGAAAGTCGAATAGAATTTTGTAAATGTCCAGGTCAAAAGGATGAATTAGGGAGTTGATTGGACCAATCAATTAGTTGAGTTTAAAAATCAAGGATAACTTTAAACTATATGCTTATAATAGTGAACGGTTAATAAAATTTTGAATTTTGATATGAATAATTTATTATATGGTGAGTCATAATTTGAATTAGTAATTAATTAAATTAATGATTAATAATTTTATGTGTATTTCTAAAATATATAAATTATGTTTATTTATTAAATAAATAATTATAAAATTATAAAATGTTCAGTGTTTTATATTTTGTTACGTATTATGATGTGTATCACCTAATAATTCGGGGAAAAATATGATAAGTGCAACTGTATAAGTAAAAATATATGGGGAAGATAAATCACGTTCATGAAATTAGTAGAGAGTGGTATATAATGGTTTGATAATAGACCGTGGAAGTTATGAATCTATGGCTTGCTTAGGATAGGCTATATTCAATGGTCACAGATCAACAGGTTGTTTAGATATTCAATGGTCACAGATCAACAGGTTGTTTAGATATTAGTGATTTGTAGCTAGGTACCTATTTATGGAGTAGGTATCGAGGCATCATGGTTTTTGACAATGTCTTGTGTTAATGGCTATATACCGAAGTGTTAACAAGCTATCCTAAGTCCTGGTGATATCCTATGCCAATGACTAAGTACTGAAGTATCATATTATATTGAGGGATTGCATGTCCTATGTCGATATTTACACATCTAATTACATTTCCGCTTAGTGAGTGATTATGATGAGTATAGATGAGTCGGTAGACCATTGAATATAAGCCTACAAGGTTAAGCAGGGCCCAGTCAATTTAGTTAATAAATAGGTAAAACACAAATGAAAATAGTATTAATTATTACAATTCATAATTTTTTTAACGTTATTGAGTGTTTGGACATGCTGAGTATTGTTGTGTATTTTAGTATTACACATATTTTTTATTATTTGACTATTTTCAATATATATAGAGTTACTTGATTTTACTGTACGGTCAAACCTTACTGAATAGGCACCTTACCCTTTGCGTTATATTTTTTTAGGAGATAGAAAGATTGTTGATAACCCTAGTGTACTTGATTGGCGGTGTAAAGTCTAGATGGGTCAACAAATAAAATTAGGTACAATTGTTTTATTGTATTTTTTATGTGATAGTTTGGATGGTTATGTTTGTATAAATAATATTTGTGACTAAAGAATATCATTTTTAGGACTAATGAGGATTTTGGTAATTAATAATGTAATTATGCAATTTGGATAAATTGTGGTTTGAAAAATTTGGAGTGTCACAATTTGTAATATAACGTCAAAAATGACAATATTTACATTTTAAACCTAATTCCATTAAAATTTTGTTACAAGAATATTAATGTCATATGTAAAAATGTCAATTAGATAACTTCTGTTGTCTAAATGCTAAATAAATAAATATCATTCTTAACAGATTCATCTGGACGTTGACGTGAGTTTATTTACTTGTTGAGTGTTAATGTTTTTAGATATGTTTTAGGTACTTTTAGTTCTTAGTTTAGGAGTTTAGTTTAGTTTTTGAGCAACTTTGATGTTTTGTTAAGTGTGAAGGGACAGGGGAGCAAGATGCGAAAGTTGGTGAAAGAAACAAGGAAAAAGGTGTCTGGTGTGATCGTGAGGAATAATGGTGCGAGGGCGACCGAAGTTATGGATTTAAGGAAGAACTACATTACACTGGTGCGATCGCGAGAGTGTCTGGTGCGATCGCACTAGGGATTTTTGACCAAGAGCTAGGCTATTTGTACACTGGTGCGATCGCACTTCATAACTTCAAGGGTACTTCTGTCATTTCATTAAGTTTTTAAATGAATGATGGACGGTTAGAAGAAGTCTACAATGTGCAAGAACGTGGGGAAGAGCTGTTACGATCCATTGGAGGTGGAGAGTCATGAGGAAATTAATGAATTCCTTTCCCAATGAGGAGAAGTATAAAAAGAGGAAGAAAGGCACGAAGAAAGGGGGAAGAGGAAGGAAGAACGAGGAAGAGGAAATAGGAGCTCTGTGAAGCTTGTAATCCAGGGCATAAGAACATTTGTTTTCATCTTTTCAGTTTATTTTCAGTTTGCTTATGATGTGTGTTTTCTAGTTTCCTTATTTCAAAGATTGTTTCACCATTTAGGGTGAATCTTGTTTTCTAAACTTCTGCTATGTGTGGTTTGCTGTTCTTATGAATAGTTATTATTTGATCTAAATGAGAGTTGGGTTCTTCTTTAAAATCTTACAAATACAACTTGCATGTTAAGAGATTAGTGTCTAAGTTTATTCCTCTAAGGTTATGTAGTTCGTCTCTGTTTTATTTATATCTGAATTGAGAAATTTGCATTATGATAAAACAAAGTAGGTAATTCAAACTTAAGAGAGAAGAATTACTTCTAAAGAAACTTGGGGTAGCAGAATATTAGGATTCCAATTTACCTTAGCAGGAGTTGATGACAATTTTTGGGGATTTTAATCTTGTGATTTAGTAAAAGCATTTCCTCTTCTTAAAAATTTTGTTTTGTTCCTAAAAGTTTAAACGTAATTAATTTATTTATATCACTTTTAATTTCTAAACCTTATGATTGTTAATTTAAACAATCTGGAAAGAATTGATTGGTGCTTAGTATAAATCCTCGTGGGAACGATAACCGTACTACAATAACCCGTACACTTGCAGTCGGGGTTCGAGTGCGTTTTATTTTATAACTCATCAGTCAGCATCCACATCTTAACTCTAAACATCTCATGTTTACAGTTTTTGAGATCAACTACTTGATTAAATCAAGGAGTTTGACATGTGCTAGTGTATCTGGATTAACGATGTCCAATCTCATTAATCCTATGACTAGGGATGATTTAGATACTGACATAATTGCATATGATAGGAATCTCCGTAATATGATCACATCATGATTTCCTTCATGCTATGTCATATATCATGGACTTCATTAATTTCCTTATAGATCAATATCAATTCATAAATAACGAACACCAAATTAATGAAATATGCCTTTCTTTATTATTGTGTACATAACATTGTCACCTTTAGTGCACCTCTAACAAATCTCCCACTTGACCTAAAGCCAATCACCTTGGCATGTAATACTAGAGGTGAGAACATGAGAATCAAAGCTATTATATGACAATAGCTTCGTCAACGGATCAACAACATTCTGCTTGGTGGGAATTCTCTCTATCTGTACATAACTCGACCAATGATCTCCCTAATCAGATGATATCTGTGGAGTACGTGCTTGGATCGTTGATGAGACCTTGGTTCCTTCACCTGCACAATAGCCCCATTGATGTCACAATACAACTGTATGGCCTCATCACAGCTAGGAACTACACCAAGTTTAGTAATGAACTTTTTGAACCAAACTGCTTCCTTTACTGCATCTGAAGCGGCAATGTACTCTACTTCGATTGTTGAATCGGCAATCGCCACTTGTTTGGAACTCTTCCAACTGACCACCCCGCCGTTCAATGTGAATATATAACTTGATTCGGATTTGGAATCATCCTTATCATATTGAAAACTGGCATCTGTATGCCCACTCACTTTTAGATTTCTATCTCCATATATCAAGAAAACATCCTTGGTCCTTCGCAAGTACTTAAGGATGTTCTTGACAGCCACCCAGTGACCTTCACCAAGATTCGATTGGTATTTGCTTGTAACAGTTAGAGCATATGATACATCGGGTCTCGTATATAGCATAGATCCTACTGCAGATGCATACAAGATCATATTCATGTGCATCCTCTCATCTTGTGTCTTAGGACACATAGATTTCCCCACTCTCGCAAGGCACGTACTCGACATCTTGAGTGATATTCGAGTACAAATCCTGCCAGAGTGGCATGCTAAAACGATAAACGGCCGAAACTCCTTGAAAATTTTCTTAAACAGTAAACGCATATGTAGAAAATTGATACTCAATTTTGGCCCGATTTATTTATCAACAATTTTAGTCACAAAAGTTACAATCTTTATTGAACATATCAGAGTTTTAGTAATCACTTGGGCCTATTACAGAACAAAATACTTGTTTTTATAATATCTTTACATTTCAAAAACCATTTTCATACACATTGTACAACACTTAAGAT
>JAOTBA010000008.1:31256092-31266636 GCA_025629845.1 Erythroxylum squamatum | reverse complement strand
TACTCTACCTCTTATGCTTGAGTCTCCACTAGGGATATGACTCCAATATTCACTTCTAACTCATTACATATTCATCTCTAATTGATTCTTTAATTGATCATTCTTAATATAAACTACCTGATCTGCTTAACCTAATTCAAAGAAATTCCTCTTTGAAAGAAGAATTCTTGCTAAAATCATCTATACTATTCATGCAATCTTTATCAATCAACTGCTGTCATCATCCATGTTGTTTCAGCCATTCTTAACACTTCAAAACGATCAATTTCAATTTTTCATGACCTTTCAATAATTTCAATTTCTGTCACACTTTACATGATCAAAATATCCTCTATACTAAAACTCAATGAAATAAGAGGCATATTCGTTTACTCTTATATTTTGGTATGCACCATCAAAATCATTACATCATATATATATGAAAGTAATTTCGGCAAGTCACCAATTTATATCTCATACTAATGATACAATCGCAATTGATTCTGACCAACCTCTGAATATTCTATGATGATTCAAAAATTTATGCTCCATCGTAGTTATGTTTCAGCAAAATCACCCATACCATGCTTCCATCTCGTTACTCTGATTCATCTCATAATCTTTAACTATAGGGATCAAAAATTATCTCCTATACCATATCCAAATATCGATCTCATACGTACTCAATCATATTATTCACCAATTTAACCACATTATCAAATATATACTCATAATAACTGGTCGACATAACCCTTAGAACTTCTACATATACCACTATCATTTGTTTCACTTTCAATACGCACATTCTCAATTAATTTAGAATTATAGACACGTAGCTATATTGAAATTCTGATCTCAATTTAATAGCACAATCTTATACCGGATCATAAATTTTGAGTTCAATCTTTCAATTCCACCTTCCTTGCACACCTTAAATCTTGTCGTTTTCACCCTGTCTCTATCTCCTTCTCAGTCGATTCAAGAAAACCTTTTCACATCCAGATCAATTCAAGTACATATCCACACGAAATTTTGTTACTTTATTTGCTGACATAATCACAAATACTGAATCTATGTCTAACATATCGGACTACGCCATATTTCTTATTTCTAAATATCCACAAACTTTCCTCTTCTTACACTCTGATAAACACCATTCTTCTCATTGTTTCTAATAGTACAAGCTCTTAACAGAAGTTCGTACATGTGACTAATACGGTTGCTATTACTGGGATTCTATACTCATCAGTACCCTTCTCTAATGGTGAGGAATCAAATACAGCAGATCCTTGCAAAACTCCTCGTATTCTTTTACGAGGTGGCATTTTACTCCTTCGATAAGACGCCATCTTTCCGCTTACTTTCATTTTAATCGTATTTCCTACATGTATGCATGATATGCATGTTACTTAATGCAACACATCAATTCACAATATAACAATTAATCACATAACACACAATTCATCCTACTATGCATTCTAACCTTAGGAAAAAGCTTAAACTCTGATACCAAACAATGTTGGACCCCACTTCTGAAGCCCAGCATTCGGAGCCATAAACCAAACAATGTTGGGCTCCGGAGGGAGCCTAGCATTCGGAGCCATAAATTGAAACAATCTCACTGCAAATTTTCTTAAGCAATTAACGCATATACAGAAAATCGATAATCAAATCGGCCCGATTTATTTAAATAATTTCAGTCACATAGATGCAAACATTATTAAACACATTAGAGTTTAAGTAATCACTTAGGCCCATTACAGAACACAATGTTTGTTTTTATAAATTCTTTACATTTCAAAAACCACCCCTTTGGCTTAATACAAAAATACAAAAAAAATACACATGATACAATTAAATGCTTATGCTTAATATGATTCTAAATACAAAAATTTCTGAACTAACTTAACTACAAAAGTCTCTATTCTTGGTGTTTGCCCAGCTTTGCAAGGATCAATGTTGTTCTGCTTTTTCTTCACCAGTGGAGTGGAAGGTAATAAGGTGAGCTGTGAAGCTTAGTGGTTTATATATTTATAGCCATTGGTAACTAGCCATACAATTCAGGCATACACACACATATATATGTAACAAAGTATATATATCCTATTTAACCTAGCAATTCTGGCCCAAAGTTCATAATTAAAAAATGTCATCATATAGAACATCCATCAAAACATGATAATCAATTATGCATCATACTTGACAAACCAAATATGCAATGCACAACCAATTGGCTAGAGAGTTTCCATAGAACAAAATAGAGAAATCGAAGTTTGCTCCGTGAACAAAACGAGTCTGAATTCTCAGGATCTCGTGGCCTTAAGTAGGTAGCCAGGAGAAGGCTCTTGTCAACGTGCACGTGACGAATGAAACGGTTCCTCTCTCGCCCAAACACAATCAATTTCATGCTCAATTCAGTCGATCACCATTTCAAATTCTCATACTTCTTATACTTTTTCTTCTTTTCATTCATACAAAATGCCATGCCATTTGTTCAAAGCATACATGAGCATAATCATAATTCCATTATATCAAAATGTTATACATCTTTCAATGCGTAACATAAAACACGTCATAGTAATTCACAATTTAGCAATTCTAGCATATACACACACATAGGCAAAATGCTCATTTACACAATAACCATAAATATATTACCTACATAATTTGCTTGCAAAATCCAAGTCAAGGTCGTCTTTCCGTTTGCTCTTGGGTAGGATTCTCTTGGTTCCTTAAAACAAACCAAGTCTTATTCAATAGGAATCCAATAGAAAATCCAACAATGCAAAATCACTAAGATTGATTCTAGAATACTTAAACCCAAACATTTTCTAAACTCCATGAACTAAAATCCTTCCAAGATCCAAAGGATTCAAAATGATCTTACCTTCATTCTTCACCAAATGAAGGGATCTTTGGCTCAAATGGAATCTATTCTCTTTCTCTTCCTTTTTCCCTTCTTGAACAACCTCAAAATCTCTCTTGAAGGCTAAGAAAAATTAAACCCTAGCTCAACTCTCTTCTCTTCTCTTAAACAACCAAACTCTCTTTCTTTTTCTTTCTCATTTTCGTTATTCTCTTCTTTTATCCCTCAATTCACGTTTTTCTTCTTTATTTATAAGAAAGACAATAATTCTTCCAATTATTCCCTTAATGATTGAGAATCGTCCAATTTGCCCTTCCATTTATGCCTTATGTCTTTTTATGCTTAAGTGTCTTGCCAACAATATCCTTAAACATTCTGACATAACTCTTTCTTCTAGAAAATGTTCTCCATTGTCATAAGTTTCTAATGACACCAAAATCCAGTTGGTTCAGAACTCTAAAAGTATTGCCCCAAATATTTTTGGACTGTTCTTATATTGAAATAGTACACTATACTTAAATTCCTCCAATACAAACTCTTCCTACCGATACCCTTACCTTGATTCAATCAATCCTTTTTCAAAACGGCATCAAAAGATATAAATTTCATGAAGAGGTAGAAAAATGTAATAAGAATCTATTGGTACAAGATTAACCTCATTTGGAGGTCGGATGACAAAGCTATGGCCGAAAGAATCAAACATGGTTTTCGTCCTCAATCATACATAACCTGTCTCGGGACAAATAGCATAACTCTCTCTATAGATGTCGGATTAAAATCATCTTAAGACGGTTTAAAAGAGGACTTTGAGATCTACAACTTTTGTGAAGACCTCAAAGACAATTTCTATCGTCTGAAGGGTCAAAATGGACCAGACGATAGCATTAGATGAATAGTATATAGAAGAAGAAGTTTTGGTCACATAAGCAAAAAGCAGACGAAGCAGAAAGCAGACGAAGCAAAAAGCAGCCGATAGCAAGAAACAGATGAAGCAAAGAGGCAGACGAAGCAAAAGACAGACGAATCAGAAAGCAGACGAAGCAGAAAGCAGACAAAGCAAAGAGGCAGACGAAGCAAAAGGCAGACGAATCAGAAAGCAGAAGAAGAAGAAAGCATTCGAAGCAAAGAAGCAGACGAAGCAAAAGGCAGACGAATCAAAAAGTAGACGAAGCATAAAGCAGACGAAGCAAAAAGTAGACGATAGCAAGAAGCAGACGAAGCAAAGAGGCAGACGAAGAAAAAGGTAGATGAATCAGAGTCAACTTAAGATGAAGCAAAGTCAACTTAAGACGTTGCAACTTTTAAGACGAAGCGGAGTCAACTTAAGACGAAGCAAAGTCAATTTAAGATGATGCAACTCTTAAGACGAAACAGAGTTAACTTAAGACAAAGCAAAGTCAACTTAAGACGATATGACGTCATTACAGACTGTCATCACAGACGTTACGTCTCTACAGACGATACATCTTTATAGACGATACATCCTTACAGATGATATGACGTCATTACAGAGGATTTGATGTCATCACAGACGATACATCTCTACAGATGATATGACATCATCACAGACGATGTGACGTCATCATAGATGATACGTCTTTACAAACGATGCATCTTTACAGACAATACATCCGTAAGGACAATATGACGTCAACACAGACAATGTGACTTTATCACAACGATACGTCTTTATAGACGATACATCTTTACAGACGATGCGTCTATGCTCCTTAGCATCTCCTCTTATAAGGACCATAACTTTCAACTCCGATGTCCAAAAATTACATATCTTTCATCAACTTACTACACATATTCAACTTCGTTTTTTCTTTCATTTTACTTCTAACTTCCACCTTAATTTTTCCCATTTCACAACCTCTCATCTATCCAAAAGCACCCAAGCAAAACATGAATCTATCCACACTTCTCATTTACTACTTTAATCTTGTCTATCATTTCTAATTCAAAAATTTTCATCATTAGTTCTTTACTCGTGACTAATCACCAAAATTTCTCATTTAATAGTTTTAACTATAAAGAAACGTTCGGGGTCCAACATCCATTTTGCTTACTTTCTTTGTTAGGGAGGCTCTCCTCCTCTTGATTAATTGCACCAGAAAGATTAGAAGGGATCTCAACATATTTGTCGATTACCTTACCTTTTCTCAGAATAGTTACTACTTGTGCTTGCTTGGGATGACTAGGCAACTTCCCTTTTTTATTATTGTGGAATTGAGCCGCGAATTGCCCTACTTGGATCTCAATCCTCTTCATAGATGCCTCCAAAGAATTGAACCTCTTTTTATTCGTTTCTTGATTTTGATTTGTGACTTGAATAAACGAATTCAAGCTTTCCTCTAAAAAAGGCTTACTTGGTGGGTTTGAAGTGAGGATTGCCATTGGTAATAATTCGGCCTATGAAAATTTTTGTATTGATGTTGCGGCTGTACTGGTGGATTATTGGTCTTTTATGAAAAATTGGGGTGGTTTCTCCAACCAGGATTGTAGGTGTTTGAGTATGGATCATTTCGCCCCCTTGGTTGAAAACAGTGAGTTCACTTATTCCTCCCCATCTACAAAAGGCTCACAAGAATATGAATAAACGTTAGCTCCATGACCACAAGCTCCATATATACCACATACCTCTTAATTTGGAACGTTTTCAGCTAGCCTTGTAGTTAGCATCTTCACATGCCTCATGAACTTAGCTAACTGCATAGCCAAATCTTGATTCAAGCTCACTTCATGAACTCCAACTCTTTTTCCCCTCACGCTCTTTTGTTGAGAATTGGCCCCCAACATTTCGAAGATCTCATATGTTTCTTCGGTCGTCTTCTCTCCTATTGCTCCTCTTATTGCATTGTCCACTGTATACTGACATTGTTGTGTCAATCCGACATAAAAGAACTGGTTCTGCACATGGAGTGGAAAATGATGGTGTGGACATTAAATGAGCAGGAGTTTGAAGAGCTCCCATGCCTCATGGAATGGCTCTCCCTCCATTTGATTGAAGGTAGCTATCTTTGTCCGTAACTTAGAAGTCTTCTGGTGGGAATAGAACTTTCCCATGAACTTGTTGTAAACCTCTTCCCATATATTCAATGAACCGGGTGGAAGTGTCATCAGCTATACCTTGGCCCGATCCTTCAATATGTATGGGAAGCACCTCATCCTGAGTTGATCTTCGTCTAAGCCATCCAACGGGAATGTCCGGAGAGTGGTATAGAATTCTTGAATGAAGTTTGAAGGGTCTTCATTGGGAACCCTATGGAACAATGGCGATATGTTATAGTGGATACTATTCAATTCATAGTTCCTAGCTACCTCCCTCAATAGTATACACGAAGTGGCAGTACCGATTACCAGTCTGGCATATTCCTTCATCATTGGCTGCCTTTCACCCATCTCTTGATCTTCTAGTTTGGGTCCCTCGAGATTTTCTTCAAAGTCCCTTGGAAGTTCTCTTATCTGATGTACTTTGTCAACAAAGGGAGCAAGTTCACCTTCCTGAGAACTCCTTCCTCACATAAACCAAATAAAACAACAGTGAATTAATAAGAAAATTACTAAAACAACTCAATAAAATAACACAATAAAAATGTATGCATGAATAGATAAAACAATCAACGAAACAATCAAATCACTTTAGCAAACAAAAATAATGAAAATTAATTCAAGTTCAAAACACTAAACACCTCCCCAGCAACGACACTAAAAACTTGTTATGCCCAAAAAATTCTAGAAAGACCCAAGCTATCCTACTCACAAGTATACGAGATAGTTGTAGCTGATAACCCAGGGTCATCTCCCACGGAGGTGAAATTGGTCAACTTAAATTAAGTTTGAATTAAAATTAAAAATAAAAATAATGCATTCCTAAACATTCTTTCCCGATTGTTGACTGAAAGCTTTTAAGGAAAATTACAAAATTAAATTAAAAAGTAGATAGAATCAATTGGGAGCAAAGGCAAATAGATTAATCGAAGTGGAAAAACTTATGAGAATTAATTTCACTAATTTAATCTCCTATGCATGAATAAGGGAAAATGATTGGAATGTTGTCTTACTAAAATTAATAGTTAGGTTCTAAATCGATTCGAATAATGAACTAGTCTAACTTTCATATTCAACAAGTTACTATCTGAATTAATAATGAATACCCGACTATCAATTGCCATTTAAGTTAATATATTTGTAGTTCATAACCTAAGTGTCCATAGTTTCACGATCCGTATTAAACTTTATCTCTCAAATCTTCATTTAACACTAAAATAATGCAAAGTTTGGCCATTCTATTACATCCATTCTATTCAGAAACCACAACAATAAATAAGACAACGTATTCGTAACGCAATCATGTATATTAAACTAAATAGCTACATTAATTTTCAAGAAAAGGGATCAGCCCATCATATCATACACACAGTTCATCATACTCAAATACTTCAATCCCATATTCCTGTCAACATAAGTTTGAAAATAACAACCCAGTAACTACGTAAATGAAATATGATAAAATAACAAGCAACAATCGTTAAGCTAACAAGAGAATGAATCAGTTAATACCAACAAAACAGTAAACTCAAAGAAACAAGCAACAGATGAGGAATGAGATAAGCAAACAGAGGGTCAGATAATGAGATATTGGAGGTCTTCTACCCTCTCAACTATCAGATTTGGCTCTCACCTTATGCTTCAATTGCTCTCCTCCAACCGAATGTTTGCTCAAGATCAACTCTAGCTCTCGCTTTCGGCCTCTCTTCTTAGCTCCCACTTCTCTGTTGTTGCTCTCTTCATCTCCTTCTCAGACTATCTTTGTTTCTCATCTCTATTTATCTTCTTTTTCTCTATCTCTTTATGGCTCCCATGTCTGTGTCTTTACGCCTCCCATGTCTGTGTCCGTGTCTCTATGAACCAATAAAACAGTGAATGAAAGATGATTTTTCCCTCAGCCGCCACCCCCTTTCCCTTTATAGACTGTTCCTAGGTTTAGGGTTGCATACCTTAACGTCTTGAGCTGTCAAGTGTTAAAGTTAGAATTATTAATAAAACTTCTCACGGGCGTGCATGGGGAGTCACAGGTATGACAGCCCTTGTCACACCCATGTTAGGGAAGTCACGTCGTGCATTGGGAGTCACACCTTATCACCCCCGTGCATTAACCATGCACGGTGGTGACACAAAATCATAACCATGTACAAAAGAAAAAAGAATGTTATGCACGGTGGTGACATAAAATCACCACTAAGTCACCATTGTGCATAACATTCTTTTTTCTTTCCTCTTTCCTCTTTCCTCTTTCCTTCCTTTTTTTTAATTTTCATGCAAAAATTACATGACTTTGGTATTTTAATGCAAAATTCACAAAAACGCCCAATTAACATTCATGCAATAATCACATCATTTTTACTCAATTAATCTTACATTTAGATCAAAACACAAAGATTTGTAACCAAAATCAAGATATGAAGGCAATTAAAAGTAATAGAAATTAGACACAACAATTCTCCCACACTTAAACTATGCTTATCCTCAAGCATATTAAAGAACACCAGACTATAAAAGAACAAACAATGAAAACAACAATTTTCCCAAATAATAGTCAAAGATATCAACGATTAATTCAACAATCACAACCTAAGAACTTGAAACTCATAATACTCCATAAACAAGCAATTCTTCACATATTTAGCCAAAATCAACAGGCAATTCAATTTAAAGAATCATCAATAAGTGTGATAGACACTTACTCCACTCTCCATCCTCTCAAGCATTCAAATGTAGTAAATATTAACTCATCGTTCATTTCATGTAAGGTATCTACCATAGGCTTGCTTACTAATCCAATCTCCACCACTCATATCAACACAAATATCAATCTGAAGGTCTTTATTTCGGTTGTAATAGGGCTGGGCTAAGGATAGGAAAAAGGAAACTTGTAGTTTAAAACTATAGAGCTAATTGAGCATTCAAAGTAATTTAGAAAAATGACAAATAAAACACTCAATTCTTACCTCTCATGTAATAAAGTTAGCACTCCCTATTTTAACGTATCTCCTCTTCTTTCATTTTCTGGTCATCTTCTCTTTCCTTTGTTTCTTTTCAATTCATTTTTTTATTCTTTATTCTTTTTTCTCTTTATTTATTCATTTAAAATAAGGAAATTAAAGGAAGAAAAATATAAAGGAGAGAAAATTACTACAACCATATCCATCCCGAACTCAAAAGCCAATTATAAGTTATGATTCTCCCACACTTATTCCCTAAACTCGATTATACCTTTTCAAATGCTCAACTTACCCTTATGGTAGGTGTAATATGTGATCTCAACTAGTATTTGCAAGCAAGTTCTAGAGTTCCTTAATCATGAAAGAACACTCTCAACAAACAATACTCAAAATTGGTGTTTAATAATTCAAAAAGGCTCAAATTATTACCAAATGAAAAGTGTCATTCATCTATCACAACAAGCTAATGTCCTTTTAACTAAAATCTAAGTTAATCAATCTAAGCATGCAAGTATACTCATTCACTCATATTATGCATTTCTAATCCCGATTGCGTTCATTTAATGATCATGCATCTCTAAATAATAAATGGGAAAACAAACACACAATACACAATTAATACTCCCCCCCACTTAAACATCACATTATTCCTAATGTGACACAAAAAAGTAAAAGAGAGGTCTAGGACAAAAGATTTAACATGAACGAGGACAAACATTAAAGGCTAAAAGAAGTTAAATTGCATGCAGTACGAACAATAAAAGGTTAAAGAAAGGAATACGATAAGAAAGTGTGGTGGTAGTTGTGTCATTGCGGTGTGGATCATGGCAATAAGCATAGCATTTGAAATTGAAGAGTGGAGATAGCTGTTAGGGAGACAAACAGAAGAGATTGAAAAGAAAGCCTATACACATAAATAAAAGAGATTAAGTCGAGTTTCACTAAAAGAAATAACAAACAACTAAATTGAAAGACAAAACAGAAATGATATGGTTTGCCTCCCATTTAGCGCTTATTTAATGTCTTTTAGATGGACAACTCAACTATTACGCTCAAGGTGGATTGTCCAAAGTGATTGATTCCACTGTTACCTTCTCTTCACGGGTCTTCTTCTCTAAAAATTTTCCAACCTCTCCCGCATTTGCATCATCCAACAATTGACAACACTTATCAATCTCCCTCACCAAGCTCAATTTCTTTTCTTTTTCTTCCTACAACACAAAATCAAAGTGTTGGGCCCCGTTCCCGAAGCCCAACTATCCGATTCGTAGTTAAAAAGCGTAAGCGGGTTTCCTTGTGGGGTCATTTCAATGAACCCTTAATTCCTTTTTATCAATCATTTGAAATTCAACACTAAAGGCTATCAATTCTTTTGGAAAAGTACAAAAACGTGTTAGGAATCCATCGCTTCCTGAATCGCTTCATTTGGAGGTCGGGTGAAGAAGTTATGGCCGAAAGAATCCAACATGTTTATGTCCTTACTCATATTGTACATGTCTTGGCACAAATGTCATAACTTTTGATAAAGATGTCTGATTGATTCTATATTTAGGGCCCGTTTGGTTGAGCTTTTATCAGTAGAGCTTTTATCAGTAAAGCTTTTGTCAGTAGAGCTTTTCTGAGAAGAGCTTTTTTAAAAAGCCAGTTGATTGTTTGGCTGTCAATTAAAAAAACAGCTTTTTTAAAAGAGC
>JAOTBA010000008.1:31227024-31244891 GCA_025629845.1 Erythroxylum squamatum | reverse complement strand
TTTGAGGTGAGAGTTGGAGAGTTTGTCTTGGGTATTTCTTTGTGGGTGTATTGGTGTATTAGGGGATTGGGTGAGAGAAAAAATTGTGTGATTGTAAGAATTTTTCACATAGTAGATTTTCTTCTTGTTGCCCGTGGTTTTTTCTCCGGTTTGGGAGTTTCCACGTAAATTCTCTTGTGTTGTTATTATTTCTTTATTTTTTGATATTTTTGTTTATCAAATATCCTTGGGTGTGGGTTCGGGAGGTCTAAATTTTCAACACTTAGTCGTACCAATTTCTTGACTTCCTCCTTTTTTGACTTAAGTTTTTTTTTACTGTATGATTAAGGGTTGTTTTAAAGTTCATCTTCATCTGAGATCAAAATAGATTTAGATTGATAATTCTGCTAAGTCATGTAAGCAAGATTGATATGTTGTTGAGTTGTAGAAGGAAGAGAGATGGATGAGAATTGCTCACGTCTTTAGGTTTACTGGTCGACGATGGTGAGGACTGAAATTGTCAATGATATTTACTATTGTTCTCTATTAGAAAACTAGGGTGGGATTTGATCCCAGTCGTATTGGAATATTTATGAAACTTTTTCGTGACCTTTAATTTCTCAAAAAAAATTTAATTTTATTAAATGGTTAACACAAATCATAATAAAGCAAAAACTTACTTCGTTCCTTATTCTAAAACTTGATCATTTTCTTATCGTATCTTTTGAACCATTTCTTAAATCAATCCGTCTCAATTACCGTAGCTGCACTAATGTGCAGTCTCTAATAGTATCCACATAATGGGTTGAGAGAGCCATTATGTGGATACAGAGAGGGCCAAGTAAGAAATGCTAGGCTTAAGCCTATTTATGATATATTTTGGACGTTTTAGTAATTTAATTGAAATTAAATTTTAATTTTATTTAAAATTTAATTAGAATTACAAATAATTTTAATTAAATACCAATTATACTCAAATAAGATCCAATATCTTATATTTATCCTTATTTATTAAATATCTCATATTAATCATAAAGTTTCTCAAACTTTACAATCAAGTCCAACTTAATAAAATATATTTGCTCTCTTAAACTCATTTTATATGTGAGACCCATTTGGTTCTCAACTATATTAGCAATGATTACAAATTGTAATTCTAATGCATAATTAGAAATAGATAAATTAAAACTCATTTTAATTTATCCTCAATTCTCCAATTAAACAATTTATAATCATAGATCAAGATTAGCGTCATGACCATCCAAATATTTAGAAATGTCAAAGTGGTTTTGACTAATTTCTGTGCAAGATTTTTTCGTATAATTCAATCAATTCATTAGAAAATGTTCTAATTAGACATATAGTATAAAATTAATGTCTACTCTATTTTGAATCCAATCATATTAATTCTCTGTCATTATTTATTTATTTAATTAATGACATTTGTAAAATATTTACAAAGTGTCATTCTACCTTGGCCAAGAATTTTCCGAATCAATACTAATCGAGAACAACATAATATTCTCCCTAATTATTTTAGGGTGATGAATCATATCTTAATCACTAAACTACCTCTATATAGTTCATTTTATATTCAATGACTAACGATTGACCGACTCATAATTAAATAGGTCATAAATATTATCAAAATATAGTAATTCATATACAAGATAACTTTGGAGACCTCAAGTCAAATGATCACTTATACAATTATCACAATGAGAATTCCATAAACATACAAGTAATATTCCAAATGAATTTATCATATCGGGTCTATTTAGTGAATTTGATCTCTAACAAGCACCTAAACATTTGTTTAAGTATTTCCATAAGTTAGCCTATAAGATCAACTACTTCCTTCATAAGAAAAAACAAAATGTTTGTTAGTCTTTTTGTATTCTATTAATGTCCATTCTTAATAGAACAATGACTAGAAATATTTTAGAGATAATACATACATAAATGTAATATGAATCTTATAATTATAATCTCATTATAATTTCATTTGCAATGTATAATTATCCTATGGACTTTATCATATACATCTAAACGTATAGAAGATAAATAATGTCTTTAAATTATTTTGTCACTGAATTACAATCAAATCGATTGGTTGTAGGGTATAAACTAACATTCTCAACTCCATCACCATTGTAATTGTTGTTGCAAAATCTTCTTCTTCAACATGATTTATGTCTTATGAATATCTCCTTGTTATGTATCTTTTACTCTTTAGGTGTCTTTTTTTTTTTGTGGGTTTTTTATTTACGATTTATTACATTTGACTAAGTTGATTGTACTCTTCTTTTTTTTTTTTTTTTTTTTTTTTTTGGGTAAATCAGAAGTTGACTGTTCAAGAACGAAACAACACCCAATAATATTCATTTTCTTTTTTCTTTTTCTTTTTTCTATTTTCATAATCACAACCCCATTCCACGTGCCATTTCTCACACATCAAAGTGTAAAAGAAAAATAGTACACATGATATATCACATCAAGTCAAAAAGGGTCATCACAAATGAAAACTAAAAGTGAGTTATATTTAATAGAATTAAAATAATAATTGAATTACTTTTAATAATCTTCTAAAAATACTGATCAAAACATTAATTTTTCTTAAATAAATAAAGATAAGATTATATTATATTTCCTATCTGATTACAGATAAAAAAACCGTTAATATGAATAATGCTATAAAATAAAAAATTGATAAAGAAAGGGAAAAGCACTAAAAATTATACCTAAAATTCTCTGAAATAACAAATCTAACCTATAAATTAAGAAAAGAAAAAGAGCAAGATGTTAAAAGTGTAAATTAAAAAAATAATATTATTTACAGAGCTGCCAAATTAAGGTATAATCATTTTCAAAACAATATAATTGGAAAGCAACTAAAGTGCAATGGATCTTAAACATTCCAATGCAATTTGTATTGCACTTACGACTACTATATTACAGCATTCATTCTTATTAGTGATCCTAATATTTGTCACAGGATTGCATCCTCTATTTTATTATATCTCTAATTTCATTTCATTCTATTCCATTCTATTCTACGTTGTTAGAAACCTAACATGTTGTCTTAAAATGGTATATTATCTTGACAAAACAGGAGGTACGGTTATGTACATCCGGAAAGGGCTTGTTGTTGCTTTCTAAATATTAATAAGAAAGTCATCTGAAGAGGTCAAAAGCGGCAGTTTTGTCGAGTAGCCAACGGGATTGACCGGGAAACTAAATTAGGTTCCACCACAAATTAAGGTACGCTACTTAAATCAGATCTTCTGTTTAGTTTTACTCTGTCTTATTCTGTTTCATGAAATCTCAACTATTTATTTTGTGGGATCTACGTGAACCCATACGGGCCTCACATAAATAAATGACTGAGATTTATTGGACACAATAAGACACCATAATATTGGACAGAAGATTTGGACTCCGCTACTTGAGCATTGATTCTCACTTTATCGGCCGGTACTGGCCAACACCTACCACCTATCGTTTCTTTACATGGACCATCGTTTCGTTCACATCCACATTTTTTTAATTAGAAATTATGGTCATGTTAGTCGGTTTGGAAAAATTAGTGTAGTAATTTGACAATTTTGAGTTTTAACTTGACCTGCACCTCAAAAAGTCTGAATTTGGCTTTTAGTTCATTTCGGAATGTGAGATAGAAAGGAAGAGATTTTATGTGCGAGTTTAATAAAAAAG
The DNA here is from genome assembly GCA_025629845.1 of Erythroxylum squamatum. Taxonomy (NCBI): domain Eukaryota; kingdom Viridiplantae; phylum Streptophyta; class Magnoliopsida; order Malpighiales; family Erythroxylaceae; genus Erythroxylum; species Erythroxylum squamatum. The sequence continues at coordinate 31,241,198 of JAOTBA010000008.1, read as the reverse complement.
GTGCTGATAATTTATAATACATTGAGATGTTGGTTCAAATCTTAAATGCCGTTTCCACGTTAATTTGAGGCAAAAATAAAGTTGACACAGAATCATCTCACACTCAGTCTGAAATTTCGCAATAAGGCGAGGTTTGAGGAGGTCTTATAATACGCAGTTTTATCCCTATATAATAGAAAGGTTATTTTTCGATAGACCTACATGCAAATGTGACAAGTAAAATGATGCAGAAAACAGAAACAATAATGAAAGAATTGGCATGCATAAAAATTTATGGACTAGAAAAGCACTATCAGACAAAAAAAGGAAAGGACAAATCTGCTAGTTAGCCAGCTCGGCCATTACCTTACCCTGTATAAAGATCGATTCATGTTATCGCTAGTTGTTCAAAAAGTTGATGCAGAATAACGGGCATAAAGAACTTGATGCTACGCACCAAATATTCTATAAATGTAAGGGTTGCTTATATTAAAAATTTAACATGGTATCAGAGCAGGGCCACTCTGTCCATATTAAAAATTTAACAAGGGTTGTCACGGTTAGTAAAAAAAATAATTGTTAGGTTGTTTTTTTATTTAATCTTTTAGAATTACTATATAAACTCAATTATTTTATTTCTAAATTCATGAGATTTTACAAATTTATGTAAATGCGCTGATTTCTAAAGTCATGAAACTTTACAGCATGCCAAAGACAAAATTGTGGTAGAGCTATAATTGAAGTTTGTCCCTCTTAATTTGAATTGTGTAAAATGTCACCGTCTTTACTTTAAAAGGCATGACTTTTAATAGGCACTAAATGCCAAGTGCATGATGTTTCTTTGAAAGTTCCGAGACTGTCATATTCCCCCATTACCTATAAATTGTACTTTTTGCTTTAATAGTTGTTAATTCTTGCACTTAAAAGGTAGAATCACCCGCTTCAAATGCCCCCACATCTGACTTGATAGAGTTGTTAGGGAGTAAATCACGGTTTAATCTCATTTAGTTTATCAAAAAGGCGATCCAGTATTTAGTGCGTACAAGGAGCTACCACGTTAGATGAACTCCCACACTAATACTGTTGAGACTCGAACCTAAAACTTTACACTCAGTTTCCTTTTTGATAACCAGTTGAGCTACCGGGCGGGCAATAGTTGTTAATTCTTGAGTCTAGAAAATGAAGACTAAATTAACAATTGGTCCAATGAAAAAAAATTCAAAATTTAAGACTTATTCTAATACCAATTGTTGGGATTAGACCTTTTATTGTATATTATAATATCACATGATTTTGTCGTATTTGCATTGAGAACTTAAATTGTTCAATATTTAGAATAAAGGAGACAAAATGCAAATAATTAAATAATCTCAATTAGCTACTATAGAATATTAATTACTAAATTTACGTTAAATAATGAACCATCTCTATTGTTATATAATTATTATATTTTTCGATTTAACACTTTTAATTAATTTACTTTGGTTCGGTTAAAGGCATGGGATGCATACCAAAGAAGTTAAGATGGATTGTTTGGCTTCCTAATCCCTTAATATATAATTAAAAATAATATATAATTAAAAATATAAATATGATTTTAACTGTTGTTTTATACCCTATAACCAATCAGTTATTGTAGTTTAGCGATATAATAATTTAAGGCTTATGAAATTATTACTTAGAATAATCTGCTGTTGCCCTTTTGATGCATATAGAAAATGAGTTTAAGGCTTATGAAAATATTACTTGGAAAAAATTTGCTAAAAGTAAAAGCCTTGAAATATTAATTAGCTTTACTATTTTACATTTGGACAACAGTCAAGTAGTTTCCCATATGCCCTCATTGAGATACTTACGATCTCTAAGGAGAAGTCCACTATAAACATATGAACCAATGCTAGCTATTTTCCTCAAATATAAAGTCAATCGTTTCAACATTGTAGTTAGGGTAGTAGATGTCATTTTTGGTTGACTTAATTTCCAACTAAGAGCTAGGTTACAATATGTCTAAGAGTTGTTATAACCTCTTCCCTTAGAGATTGAAAAAGTGTTGTTGATAGTTGTATGCCTAATAAGTGTGGGTGAAATAAGCTAAGTGCAAGCTTGTGCCATCAATGATTTTGTGTACCACATTATGGAGCAAAAGTCTTATCCCATTTATGAAGCTATTGAAGTAAGCACTAATCTCCCCAAGATTGAAATGTTATATATACCTTCTTTGAGTCAACTCTTTCATAATTTAAATACAGTGAGGGATGTTAAACTTAGATAATTAGTATTTAAAATCAACAAGTCTTAATCTTTTGCCATATTTCTCAATCACATAGCAATCTATGCTCCTCAACAATAATTTGGTGGTCAACAACCACTCCTTAATACCTCTAAACCTCCTAGATTTTGAAATAAACCCTAGGTTGGGTACTCTAAAAAGTTATTAATGAACTTATTGCTTGAACCATTACACTAGGATTGATAAAATACCTAATGCAAGGATAAACTTGGGCTTAAGGCTATCTCACTTAGGATTAAAATAAAGACTAAAGGTATGATTTGCACCTTAACGTTTTACAAAAATTTTAAATAAATTTCTACCATCATCTCTAGTACCATTATGCACACTAACATTAGTAAACTAGTACTCATTGCATCCAAAAATTACTAAAATGCTATTCGTTATACTATAAAAGTGGTAAAAGAGATAATGATAAGAGTTTATTTAGATATTTTGTGAAACGTTAAGTTAAAGTCGCTCCTTTAGCTAATATTTAAAGAAATTATTCTTAAGATTATATTAGCATCTTGTAAGTCCAAATTACCTAATTGTCACTTGATATAGACTAAATTTATGATTAATATGCTAAAAAATGTCAAAAACTTAACTCAATTAAGATTTAGGATGTTAAAAAATAATATAATACCATAAATAACATTAATGACTAACTTAAATTTTTCAAGAAAAATATTAAGTGGCAATCTCTACCTTTTTCCTTTAACCAACTTCAAGCAGGTTCCATGGTTGTCTCACTCGTTTTTTAAGTGGCAAATGAACCTCCGCGAGGGGTTTATGTATGACTAAGCAACTAATCGTATCAATGTGGGATTGAAGATGTATCAACGTGGGATTAAGGATCATAACTGTGAGACATTACCAGTTCCTGAGACTTCCTGCCCAAAAGTTTTATCAAATTTCATATTTCTCGTGTAGTTAATGTTGGATATTTTTGACATTTCCCATAAAATTAGACAACATTTAATTACATTTTTCGATTTTTCAATAACTTATTGGTTAAATTATGTAATTTGATCTAGATAAAGATAATAAAGTGGCCCAATAAATGATCTAAGTTGATAGGTTGAAGTTCAGGAATAAAATGGATCCCGATCAGTGTGGATCAGACTCATATCAGGCCTATGATGAGAACTCCTGATATGAAACTATATATAAAAGTTAAGGTCTTTTGCAGTTGCTTATGTCATTTGTAAGCATGAGGATTATCTAACTTGCTAAGAGAGCTTATATTTTGAGAAAACTATAGATAGACTTTATTGTGTCCCAATGAACAGTTCTCGTGAAGACAGCGGTGGATTCACTCTCGTCACAGCCTCGGAAAGCTTGTTTGAAGTTATAGAACAGAAATTAGGTATTTTCTACATTTCTTCGATTATGTCCTTTTTACATTCGATTAGAAATACGTGACTAAGTTATTGTTACGTGTTACAGATAATGTACAGTAGCTAGAGTTCTCGCACTTATCATCTGCATCCCTGAATAAGAGCAACTGTGAGACTTCAAACGTCTGGTAAGTTTGAATTTTAGGTTTTGAAGAAATATCTGTATCTTCCTTAAAGAGCTACAAGAGTATTAGATCGAAGGAACTTCATCACTCAAAAAGATGGTCCTAATTATGAGAGAATCTAGTTTCATATAATGTTCTTTTTGTCGGCAAAAAATTACCAGTTTCTAAAAGCCTTTGTCACTCTGTTCCTATTGGGATCCATCTGTCCAATAAGCACAAGCTTTTGGAACATGTGATCTGAGCCGCTTTTTGTCTACTGAAAAGTTGTCAATATTGGAAGCTTACCTGTCAACAATTGTATATGTGATGAAATTGATTCTTAATTGCCACATTCAAATACAAATCTTCTCTTAAAATGTACGCTAAATGACATAATGAAAGTTAGAATGACTGTAAGTACAGGTTTGAATGGCCAACGATGGAATCTTAATATCCCTTAACTCTTACATACAAAAGGATAATATGTCAAGCAGAACCTGGCTTGATGGAATCTTTATCAGTCATTGATGGAGGAAACGGTAAAAAGATTTGAAGCTATTTAACAGAAATGTACTCTTGCAAAGTTGTCATCACTAGATACTCGTGTAAGTTTTGCTTTTTTCCTTGACGTTGATTTATTAAAAACAGCACATTAACATAAAAAATATGTGGATGATGCACGAGCTACACTAGGATATGTTTTCCAGGAGCATCATATTGCACATCACGTGGTGTTGAGCATCGCTATTCGTGCCTCTTCCATGACAATATCCTTATACTGTACACCAACTTGGATTGAAGTTTATCCTCCTTTTTGTGTTCTTGACATCTGCTCGCCCCGAAAGTCAACTGGAAAAACAAAGTGTGTACCAGGAAATAGGAAGTTGGAAGTGAAAGGAGAAAGTAGCTAGAGAAGGGGGCGACACAAGGAATAAAGTGAACAATGAGTGTACACCCAACCCTTGCTAAGTCCACTTATGAGAACGTTCTGTCATGCTTATGATGGCTAAGGAGAAACTAATAAATCAAAGCTTTGTTCCCATTACCAAAGACTTCTAACAGCAATATATGATTACCAGAAAAAGCATTGGGTTCTAAGTTGGAAGTCGGTTGAAAAAGGAAAGGCGTATTGATGTATAGATAAAAGAAAAGAGTAAGAGCAATGATTAATCTGTTGGATTTTTTATAAAGCAAACACACCACTTGTATGTCTCTTTAAAGCAACAGCTCAATCCACGTGACTCGGAGCACCTGAAGACAAATCCGGTTATAGGAATCAATATTTAACATACATGCCATGCTTACCAAGTAAAATTAAAGTTAACACTTGGAAAAGAAGAATAGTTGGTGAAGTCATGAAATAGGACAAACGTTTTACGTGTTATTGCTTTAAATCACAATCTTTAAACCTCAAGTCTGTGACTCCCCCGCTGGAAAAATGAAAAAGGGAAAATATGTGGTGTTATTGTTGACAAATTGGACTTGTAAGTAATGAAGATGTCGAAAGCAATGTTGATAAAAATCATAATGAGCCGGATTCTCTACCCCGTACCTGTGAGCGAAAACCTTTGATCATTCATGATAGCTTAAAACTAACCAAACATTTCAATTAGAAGTTAGAACACTCGTTTATTTTATTTTTTTATTAAAGGGAAACATAATAAGCAAGTTACAAAACAAGTTTGGAGAGACAGATCCCCGACATTTTTTCTAATAGGATATGTTGGCACCCGATAGGTATAATATCAAAATATGTGACCAATTTCAGAATGTTTTGCCTGAGCGGCAAGCCAATCTGCGCATTTGTTGCTCTTTTGATATACATGTCGATAAACAACAGACCAATTCCAGGTGAACAGTTCGTAAATACCTGTGACTATAAGGTTGAGCTCCTCGGAGCGGGTATCCGAAGAAGAGATAATCTTGTGCACTGTGAGCGAATCCACTTCCAGTTCTATCTGACATAAACCCAGGCTCCAGGCGAGCACGAGTCTTGTAAAAACTCTCCAGAGTTTTACAGACAACGCAACGCACCATCCTAGGTTCTGTGTAAAGCCTCCAAGCCAATTGCCTTTACTATCTCGTATGAGGCCACCGGCTGTAGCCGAGAATTGGACGCAATTGCATGCATCATTTGTGTTTAGTTTTACCCATCTCAGTGGCGGTTTACTTCAACCGAAGAGTTGTTCTTGGCGGGGACGGAACCCGGTATCGGCCCAGCTATGCCACTCGGTATCCGAAAACAGTGAATAGTTCAAAATTTAAACAGCTAGCTCCGTCGTTCTTAAGCATTAGTGGAATTAATTTAGATACAAATAAATCTTGCATGTCTATCGGTGGGGAAAAAGAAAGGCTTATGCAAGAGGTTCTTCGGATTCAATGAGCAGGCAGTAGAAGGGTGGGCTTCTTGTACATAAAGTGATAAGGAGCTCTGACAAAAACTTCATACAATAATTCAAACCCTCGTTCACGCAAAACCTAAAGCTAGGAATGAACCATAGCAAGCAAAAATTGGCATCTCATTTCAGAACATTTCTGATTTATTCTACACTTAGCCAGTGTAATTGGATAAGTGAGTGCAGGATAAACAGACGGTGGACACAACCTAAGTCAAACAATTTAACATTCAAACAAGTGACTAAAGGGGCGGATGTTCACTGATCATTTCTTCACTGTTGCAGACTTGATGATGTCAACGAACTCCGGCTAACATAGGAAAAACATAGTAAGAGTGAGCCACCACTGTGGGAGGTAGAAAGCAAACAAGAAAGTCAAAAGTTGTTATGAATAAGACATCCACCTTCAAAGAAGCTCCACCAACCAAAAATCCATCAACATCTGCTTGTCCGGCCAACTCCTTGCAGTTTGCTCCATTTACGGAACCTACAGTTTGCCAGAGTTCGATTAGAAAGAAGAATTTGTCACCAAGCAACCTTACCCAGAGGAGAAGATAAGGATTTGGAAAATTCTGAAAGCAAAGTATGTGATTGTGGTACCATCTAATAAATTATACCTCCATAGATAATTCTAGTTGACGAAGCCACCTCAGCACCAACGTTGTAATGAAGCCATTTCCTCAACTCAGCATGGACCTGTTATATGAATCCAACAAATCTTGGTGAAAACGTTAAATAGAGTTGTCTACACCAGATAATGGAAAAATCAAGTGATGCATGTATCTCTTGACCAGATAATTAGAAAAATGAAAGAAAGTGAATGTGTGCACGTCCATGCATTTAAGTGACAAAACTACAGGTTTCATTAAAATGCAATGTGCTCACATGGATGGCACCACAATACATATGCACACAAATCTGAGCTCACAAAAAACAAGACACGCATTACCCCGCAGACTTGAAGAGGAGTAGTACAAGTTTGCAGCAATAAGTAACATCATACTTACTTCTTGAGCCTGAGCAGGAGTTGCAACCTTTCCAGTACCAATGGCCCAGACTGGCTCATAAGCCAAAACGATATTTGCCCAGTTAGTTATTTTATCTGCATAGGGAAATAACATATCACTAAAAAATACAAGTAAAAGGGAACTGGGAAGAAGTAGATTAGTCAATTCTCTGTCATATATGGACAACACTTCTAAGAGTACCATAGAGGAGGAAAGCCAGTTGTCTACTAATGCAGGGTCGAATCTATAAAAAATCTTCTTAGACTATTCCATAAATATCCATGAGATCAAACAGTAGCAATGCTTATAGCATTCAAGAATTGTGGTGTTGGGGAATTTGAATGTCAACAATGCTCAAGTACCTGCAATTGCTTTTGCTTGTGCAGCAACAACGGCCATTGTGAATCCTGATTCTCTCTGCTCTAGTGTCTCCCCAATACAAGCAATCACCTTCAAGCCTTGAGAAAGAGCATATGCAACTTTATCTCCAACAAACTGGATACATAAGCAGAGTGAATAAACTTGACAAATATTACTGTAAAGGATGGCTCGAGAATGACTAACAAGAAGTAGATGAATTTGCTAATGAGCATTTATCTATAGGAAATAAAGTATGCCTACTCTAATGTGACAAAGCCTACCTCATTTGACTCATTCAAAAGAGCTCTTCTTTCAGAATGGCCGAGAATAACCCATGGGATGTCCAAGTTCACCAGCATCTCAGCACTGTGCATAAAAGATACATCCCAAATATTGGAGATATAAACCAATGACTTATCCGGTATATTAAACAGGGTCAATAATGAAATGAAAAAAGGAGCAAAAACTGTCAACTTATTTTTTGTCCCCTTAAAAGTACCAAATACTTGGAACCAAGCATCAACATTCTTTAAAGTAATTGCTATTGTGAATTCATTATATAGCCTTGTTTTTACATCTCCTTAAATGAGATTGAACTTGCCCTTCCCATAAAAAACATTGTGAACATAAATAAAGAAATAAAGGCACCTAGAAAGCAGTGAAGCTAATGCAAAATGGTCCACATTAAGTCCAACATCTTAGCAAAATAAGAAAGTTCACTTGCTAATATTTGACTTACTATTTGTGAACTAACAATCAGTAACATAGAGTAAAATACATATTCCCAACTAATAAAAAACTAAAACATGAATATTCAGCTCTGGAACAGAGATAGATCATATTCGAGCATACCTGACCTCTCCTGTAACAGCACCACCTTTGCGTACCCAACAGTTTTGCGCCACAACACGGAAGTCAGATCTCAACAAATCCTTTACCAGAGGAAGAAATACAAACGGAGGGCTTACAACCACCTCTGTAACAAAGAAGAAAGACAATCCAGCCATCAAATACTAGAACAGAAGCATAAATTAAGTTCTAATTCGTGCAAACATGCACACACACACAAAGATGAAACATTATCTAAAGGAAATACTAATACACAAACAGATACTTGACAAAAAATCACTATGTATACTAAATGAACTAATTTTTTATTTTTTTGAAACCAACAAATAAAACAAACACGAGTCAAAGTCTTAAGTAAAGCTGATTTAGTTGCTTACAAATTACATTCACATAAAAGCCTAACAAATATAAGAATCCTCCATTACAGCTTCTTATTGCTCCAAAACTTCAGACTCTACTAAAAATTCAATTTCACGAACATTTGCCTTTGAAAATATCACTAATATCGCTGAAATTCAAAACTGAAGATGCCTGTGGAAAATTTCAAAAAAAAAAGAGAAACATGACGCAGCAGAAAATTTTGCGATACTTGAAATTGAGTGATTCAAACATAACAATAATATATTCAAACAACTATTCTCTCTACACAAGAAAGTCCCAAGCCATTTGAATCTATGTAACTAACAAGTAACAAAGTCATGGCACTGTATCTGAATGTGCAAGCTAAGGCTATTCCAACTCAAGCTCAATATTAACCAAACACAACAAAAGCATAGAGATCGTGAAAAGCATAAAAACACAAATAGGACACTTAATTTGACGATCTGAAAATGAAAAAGGATAAAAGCAAATCATACCGACAACATCCTGCGAAGGAACTTCAGCTTCGTTCAAGGTGGTGACGATCTTCTTCACCTCCTCGTTGGTTCCGTTCTGCAACAAAAATAAGAAATGATCAAACTCCAAGCCTATCACAAAAACGTTCTTTGTCTTTTGTTCTCTTTCCCTAACACAATAAACATAATCCGGTTTTATGATTGCATCTATATTCTCAACAAACAAAAAAAGGATAAGCCAATCAAAAAATAGAAACTACTATTCTCGAGTAGAAAGGTCTAGATCTGACACAAACAAGAAAAACCGCCGAAGAAAAACATCAAAAGATCGTTAACTAAGTACATATATATATATAGACTAAAGAGATCCGAACAACTCAGTAGCGAAATCCGAATTTGTTGTAAGAAGAAACCGAAAAGAGTAGCAAATAAAACTGAGTTAGGATACGGAGAGGAGATGGAAGAGATGACATACACATTTCCAGTTGCCGCCGACGAAGAACTTTCTGGCCATGATTAGCTGCGTTTCGTAGTTTAGTACAGACTACAGACTACAAAGTTAAGAGGCTTTGGTCACAGATAACAGATTGCTTTGCTGGGAATATATTTACCCTTATATTGCTTTTGCGAGGGTTGAATCTTGGAATTGTCGATGTTTAATGTGGGGTCCACCTCCACGTGATCGATCAGACGGCGGGCAGCGGATGTGTACTTTATTTTAATTATTTATCTATTTATTTGCAACTGTTATATCATGTATATTTTATAGCTAATCTCCAAAAAGAAGAGTCGTCGCCTTAGATTCATATTTCACAGCCCTCGGTTTCTGATAAGAACTGGGCCCACAACATTTCATATTTTGGTGATTCGTTTTAAAAGTTTCTATTCTTTATTGCAATATTCGTCGTCTAAATCAATAGTATGAATATTGCATAATACCAAATTTCTTTCTAGTACGATACATATCGTTTACTACTAAGTATGGTTTTGAGTAATTTTAAAAAATTATTAAATAATTTTTGAAAATTTAAAATTATAAAATAGTTTATTGTGATTTATACTTTTTAATTTTACATTAACCATGTCTCTAAAAATTATAATAATAAAAAATAAAATAACAACTATGTCTTTATTTCTATTAATATTACTTTTCATATATTTTACTTATAAACAATAAACATAATTAATACCAAAAAGATTGTTTAATTATCGTACATATATAAAATTAAGGATAATATAAAGTTTTTAAAAGATTACAATTTTATCATATGATAAAGAATAATTACATCAAAACATCAAATAGAAAGAATAATAAAATTCTATAACTCTATAAATATTACAATAAGAGTTCGTGTCGAGGAACAAAACTAAGCAGAAGTAAAACTTGATATAAAAATGTTTATATTTAAAAGTTTTATATTTATATTGCATCGCTAAAATTGAAAATATGCATCAAATATAAGTAAATTAGAAGAAAAGATGAAATGAAAAACTGAAACTTTATTCAATCTAATATTTGCTCAAATTGTATTGACCATAATTCTCATTTGGTATAAATTTTCATTATCAAGAGGAGTCTCATCATCACTATCATTTAAATTTATTGCATCAAATGGCATGCCAATACTTTCTTATCCAAATTATTTTCCAAGTCACTCTCATTATCAAACTTGATTCTTCATAAACTCAATATGCTAAAAAGTCGATATAGTTAAGGCAGATTAGATCTACAAAACTACAAGTTCTATTAAGAGTCTTAGTAAACAAATAAAATTGAATTATTAAAAATGACAAAAAATTATATTTAACTCAATAATAAAAATAACATACTTTTCTCGAAGTATTAAACTGTATCAAATAAAGATCAAGTCATTCAATCATTTGTGTTCCAATCTATTCCTTTTTTTAGAATGGATGAATTCAAATGTACTTAAATTCCTTTCATACTCTATTGAACTCGTACATTCACTCAGAATTCGAATTGCAATTGCTTAGTAAGACCAATTCGGAACTGGTATTTCAGAATTGCAAACCATTAAGCAAATACAAGACAAAAAAAGTAACCTTATAAACAAAATAAAGTGACGATTAATTTCTTACAAGTAATAAAAGTGAAAAATATATATAATGATTAAGTTTGTTTCTTTGACGAATAGCAATGAGCATCCCATAATCACCAAAAGCATCCATATAAACCTCCATTTGTGAGCTTAAAAGATTTTGCATCATCTCATAAGCAATAATTGTTGTAATAGTTAATAGCATTCTCCTTTTAACTTCAACTTTCTTTGTCAAATTTGGTCTAAAAGAGATATTAGGATTAAAAAAATGCCCCAGCAGCAAATAACAGAGAGTAAAGTTGTCTTTCTCATATCTTGACTACTACATAAGGTGTACAAAGAAAGCTTATTTTTGATTGCTTCCTCTGCCCCTTTTTATGACATCATAAAAATAATTCATTGTTTACCTTTTTAGCACTATTATCTAGAAGAAGAATTCTCACTAAAGGCTCACAAACTTAGATGTCAAATTAACATTAGGACCAAAATTTATGATCTTCAAGTATAATTGTAGAAAACTCCAATTTATCATTAGACCTAGTATGTTAAGATGCAACTCACTTATCACTTGTAAACATTTGCTTCAGTTCCTTCTTTACTAGAACAAAACATTGAAGTGATAAGAAATTACTCGCAAATCTTGTAATAGTAGGACGATATAAACTCCTACCATTGATGAAACCCTTTCTCATCAAGTTCAGTACCCATGCACGATTATAAATGAACTTAGTAACTTTTCTTACTTTAAGCAGAGTTTCATCAATGATAGGAAAGTATCTAGCATCTCCTATATTTTTCAACATTAGCTAAATGCAATATGCAATACAAGTAGTTCAATAAAAATAATCATACTTGCTTTGTATTTTTTAAGCTGCTTTGAGCTTGATAAGCTTACCACCCCATATAAATGTCATAGTTTTCTCCCCAATGTTCCATATGATGTTGTTAAGAGTGGAGAGACGTTGAACATCTAGGACTAAATCACAACCTCCCAAGGCTAGTATCAAAGTGTTAGAGGAGAAGTCTACCCCTTAAAACTGTTATTCTAACTTCTTGTAAATACTCTCATAAGCTAACTAAAAGTACTCCCCCTATAGTGAACTCAAGATTCATCAATTCAGAGCAATCATAAACACCCATTTTCATTAATAACACATCAAAAAAATTGTGTGCACTTCTAATATTTATGAGTGTGTTTTAAATTCCCTCCATGCAACCCCCAACATTCTCATCTAATGAAAATTTCCTATATAAGTCCCTAATATGGACTGCAAGGATAAGAGGGGAGGTTCCTCCTCCACTTCCTCGCTTTCCACCTCTATCACTAGTTTGGAATACTCATCTTCTATAAGAAACATATTCTATTACTTCTTACTTCTATAGCTAGGTACGTACCTATTATCACACTAGAAGCATAATCTTGTGGCCTTTCTTTTTCCTTTAACTCTTTACTACTGTGTTGATTGGTTAGTTTTACAGGAGGTTTATAAGGGTGGTCTGGGTTGCATTCTCTGAAGGGTGGATAAGATACCTTCTGAATGGTTAACATATTGTATATTGTAAGGAGATGAGATGGTTAAAGGGTTATAGCTAGTAGCATGTGACTTAATAGTTCGCTTATAGTTTGGAAAATAATTCATGTCTATAGCCTTTTATTCTTTTAGCTGAGGAGTAAGTTTGTTGTAGCGTTTTAGGGTTTAACAGTTTTATAGGTAGCTCTATTTCAACTTTCATCCCTTTTAAAGAGAAACCCACCAGATATGGGGTGTTCCAAGGAGGAATGGCCTATTAATGGAACCTCGATTTATGTTTATGATATTGGTGCATTTGTGATGTGAGTATGAATATGAATTCTTGAAATATTTCCTACAACTCCACTATCTTTTGCCTTTATTGAGTTTAAGCATATTGGAGTCTGAGATATTCTTCTAACACCTGTCTATACACTTCTTTAAGTTGATTTCAAAGAATTTCTTTCAACCTCTTAACGTCTTAACTTCTAGTTCCCTCTGTCATGACATTGAAATTCACTATAGCGCGAACGGTAATGGTTTAGGTAGAGGAATCATGCTTTAATACAAGTTGATACAACAAAAAGAGTAGACAGAAAGATAGGATAGGAATAAGGCATAAATGTTAGATAAGAGGATTATAATGAGGGATAGAGAGAGGATATATTATATAGAGAGAAAGACAGAGAGAGAGAGAGAAATGGAATATAGGTTATTCATGTTCCACTTCAGCTAACAATCGATATTTGTATTCATCAATAATAGTTACATATTTTTGGGAAATCGGGACAGGATCAGATCCCGACCGTAGCAGAATAATTATGATTTTTTTTTGTATTTTGATTTCCTAAAAACCAATATCACTTTAATTTTGTAAAATGATTAACACATAATTCATAATAAAGTAGAATCTTAATTCGTACCTTATTCCAAAGTATTATCATTTGTCGTATCTCTCCAACCATTTCCAAAACTGATCCATCTGAAATACTATAGCTATATTGTTGGACCAATGGTGGTTGACAAAATAAATTCCTTAATGTTTTGATAATAATAAAATGTACAGAATTGGTAAGAAATTTATTGCAGGTGTTTTTAGAATGAAAGAAATCTAGAAGACTTATAAATTATTGAGGAATCAAGAAGGAAACAATCTTCAACATAATTGAGGCATTAAAAATGAAGATTATGGGAGATTTGATTGAAAGTATCCGTTGGAGGAAGCAACAAGTCGACTTACACTTCACACAAGTCGACTTACATTGCACAAGTCGAGTTATCAAAGAGCGGAGATGGAAAACGTTGTTTACAAGTCGACTTACACTGAACAAGTCGACTTATGGAGACTTACATGTACACACAAGTCGACTTACACTGCACAAGTCGACTTATCTAAGAGC
>JAOTBA010000008.1:31093861-31106701 GCA_025629845.1 Erythroxylum squamatum | reverse complement strand
GGGCCTGCCGGCAATCAACCCCCGGCGTGCCTTTTGTTATTTTGCAGGTACTTCTAGCTACAATCACTCATAATCATAGATCCAAGCAATGGCGTCCAGCCGCAGCAGATTCAGACAGAACCAAACTGCAATTCAAGTTTTTTGAGTTATAAGTTCAATTTTTACTCCATTCTTGTGACCGATGATGTTTTTCGCTAGGAAGATTATGTTTGCTTGGATAGAGCCAATTTCTACTTTGTTGCATTCCGGACATAGAGAAATGTATATATGAGATGAAATGAAACAAAGTAGGAATTGGTTAAGAAGAACAAAGGATGTTATCCCATATTTGCTCTCCAATTGCTTAAATGCGATTTGTTTGTAAATTATTCGTCACCAAATTATTTGAGTTTCTAGAATGATAAATTTTATGAAAACAATAAGAGAATATAATTTTTTTTTCCATATTTTAAGTCTGGCCTGACCCAATCAAATTTTGAGTCTAATCTGGCATAATCAAAATTTGAGCTGCCAAACCATCCTTATCAAGTAGGAGGACTCATCAGTAGGGTTGAATGAAATTTGGCCCATTGGGTTGGACTTTGACTGTATTAAATTTGGTATCTAGAATGAAGGTTGAGCTAATCTCAAACTTTTTCTGGTCAAAAAGCTACAACAATCATACCTATACCTGGCATTAATATTAAGTCACGCATATCATATCCCTTATTTTTACATTCGTTACCTCCATTATAGAAAGAAAGTTTACATTTGAAAAGCCAAGTAATCATCAGAATATTGTATCTATTTGAAATTAAATTAAGCATCAGAGTTTTCACCCTCAGGTAGTTAATCACATTATTCTCATTCAGGATGCAACCATAAGCGGATTCCTAGCTGGAAAACACAGTGAAACTTGAAATAGCAAGTGGAGAGATAGCACTTTTGGTGATGATATGTTATGTACTTTTGCCACTTCTTGGCATTTGGAGTGGCGTTAGTTTTAGATGCAAAATGGCAATCTTGTTCATTAATTTTACCTTAAAAACATGTAAAAATGGCATTCAAGTAGATAATAAGCACAGCAGGAAAAACACAGAGCTGTGCTTGTTATCTACTTTAGGACAGCTTAACGAAGTATAGGAAAATCTATCCTAAGCACATACAATCTCATCTATAATTTGGTCGAAAATCATTTCTTCCAGGTCAAGGGCTACATCTTCACCATCTAGTAGAAGGTTCATCCAACCATCACTGCTATCCATGTCTGTGGCCACAATATCATCCAGCGATTTGTCCACGAGGGACTGTAATCTTCGGTACAAGCTAACCCCTTTCCAGACTTCCTCAAGAGCTTGGTCACCCCTCGGTAATGGACGAACTCGCCGGGGAGTGAAAGGTAAGGGCTCTGGAAAGTAGGCTAATGAGCTACTGTATATCTCCAGCAGCAGTTCATTCATCAAGTCAAACAGGAGCTGGTGATCACAGTTGCAGGGATAGTCATCTGATGAATTGAGTTCAGGGTGCAACTGATTTTCCAGTTCCTTGAACACTATAGGATTTAGCGGCTGGTCTAGCGAGTGACAAATTCCCAAGTGCTCTTTCTCAATGAAGCCAGCAACCTCTAGAACATCTCTCGCATAATTGAAATCGTTAATGTCCTGCCAGTTCCATTTCAAGAGCAGAAAGTGGTTGTCCGTCATTGTGTTTGTATTTTCAATGTTATTGCAGCTTGTACTGCTGCAAACTAAAGTCAAAGGATGTCTGGCGGACTTCTCCTGCAAATTAACAGAGGAATCTTGTCCGTGGATGGAACAGTTTTTGGAGTCCGTTTCACCATCTGGCAGATATGTACGAACGATTAATACAATCATACATGAAGGTAGAAACAAATAAGTGGGGTACTTGAGAGAAAAAAAACATAATAGTTGCTTAGATAAATCACCAAGTAATCTCTATATGTGCATGTCTCATGGTCATCATGTTGACACAAGTTGTAAGAGTCAGAATAGAAGTACCTTGTGAGATTGGGAGCTCTGTTTGATCTTGGTGAGGAATAGAGATATTTGTAGAACCAATATGCTGATCTTGGTGAGAAATGCTATCCCGCTTCGTGGACTCGACTAAGTCCCAACCTTGTTTAACTTTTGTATTGATTTCTTCATCCATATTTTCTATGGAACAGCTTGGTGAATCAGTATTCTCAATACTGATACCGGTTTCTACCATGTTATCCTGATTACAAAAGTCTTCAAGAGTCTCTAGTGCTTCAAAATTTTTCCTATCTGCAGCAATGCCTAGAGACTTCAAGTCTCCTTTGCCCTCATTGTCAGAATTTGTGTTGCCATAGTCCATGACAGGCCTAACACCTATCCCTTCTTTTGGTACATTGCACGAGATTTCATTTGGAAATAGACAAGACTCAAGATCAGATAAAGAGAGTCTCCTTCTGAATGATTTCAGACCATTTTCAGCGGATGGAAACTTAACCTCACTTATTGAACGCCTTGAGTTATACTGATGCCATGTGGCCTTTCTGCTGAAACTGTTCTCATATAGGAGAGCGTATCTGTGCACAGACTCATTCAGGGAAGTAGCTCTTCTCATCTGAGGTAATCCATCTGCGTGGAGATAATTTTCAGAACCATTCACCTCATGACAACTTGTCGAGTTTTCCTCACCTTCTTGACGAACTGCGGTCTCCTCCAAACTTTCAGGGGTCTTTTCCTTATTGGCCGGTAAATTACTCTCATGCCAAACTCTTTTGAGTAGTGCATCACTTGAAAAGCGAGTTTTATACTTCTTACCCTCTTTAAATGCAAGTTTAATTTTCTTCTTGATCTCTCTGAGTTGAGTTGTGAATGATTGACGCCACCTGTGTTTTTCTAAATGCTGGGAGGATACAGGAATAGAAATGCTTGTATCTTGGCTAATGGCAGAGCCTTCACTAGCATCAGCTTTAAAAGCTATTGATTTCTCACGAGAATCATCCAAACATATGGAAGCAACAAATTTTGGTGCTTCAGTAACAACAGGAGATCTTTGTACCTTTGGAAATGACCTTATCTCCATCTGCTTCTGCTCAAGTCCAACAGGCCTCATAAATTGGATATGTTTGGAGGCAGTTGCAGGAAATGACCCTGATTTCTTCAATCTCGCTTTCATGCTGGAATGCTCGACATGAGTGCTCTTTGTGACTTGATTACAAGCATCCTGTAGGATTTCCAGGAATAGCTTCTGGTTTACTTGGAATAATTCCATAACATCTGCACATTCGATAAATTGCACACGGGAAGCTTCTCTATTCTCTGACAGACTCCTCTGTATTGAGAGGTTCTCACACTTAACCGTCGCAGAATTTTGGCTTAGCTTTGAATACTCCTCTGTACTAACAAAGTTCATAGTATCGGCATTTTTGTAAAGGGTTATGGTTGAATTTGTACAATCAGTACTTATTTTACTGAAGATATCGTCTGGAGGTTCCAAGTGGTGGATGGAAGCACTTTGCCGCATCTCAGATGTTGCAGACCTCTCCTTAGTAAGTACAGTTTTGATGCGATCTTTGTCAGAAAGTTTGGTTGGACCAGCATTTTTAATTTGCTCATCATCCTGAGAATTGGAACAGAAAGAAAGTTATTACAATCTTATTTTGTGCAGAAACTTTATGGTGCTTTGTCCAGCAATGACAAGAAGCATGGAAATGGAAACTGTGTACTCCATTTCATGAACTCTAAGTGACTAATTGAATTGAATGTACTTACCAGTAATGGCACTGCTTCAGCATCCAAATATTCTTGAACGTCATCACAGTGTTGGCTCAATGAAAGTGTTTTTGGTGTTCCGTTACCTGAATAAAAGGTAATGAGGCTGGTGGCGTCATACATCTTAAAAAGGAGAAAACGTATGTAAGATACAAGATGATGGAGCACATGTTCACATGCATGATCATTTCTGTTCACAAAAAATAAATAAATAACTTGAATCAGATAAAACGTTTCTGCTCTGTGATGGCTTACCAACTCACTGGAATCAGTTTAGTACAGATTTGGATTCCAGTTCACGCGTTACAGCATAAAACACGTAGAAAGAGGCCAAATTTTGGTCATATCTGGTAGCTGATGCTTACGTCATCAATTTGACAAGTTTTAAAAACGAAATTCTCTCCTGAAATAAAATCCAGATTTCTCCTTCTACCTTGATGCGCACATGGCTTATCTTAGTTTACCTACATGGCATTTGATTTGCAATGATCCTAATTCCTCAGATCCTTGGAGAAACTGGAGATGTAAGCATGAATTACGGTGAAGATATCAAAGCTGGGAGCAAGATGAAGCAAAGAAAAAGATCAGTTTGCTTACATATGGAATATTTTCTTCTGCGGTGTTTTCTGCGTAGAGTAAAGTTTTTGGAGCTGTGCCAGGGAAGGTGGTCGAGAAGATGAAGTATGTTCCACATGCAGACTGAATGTTCGTCCTGAAATCTAATACTAGTGTCCGTGCGCTCCAAGTGCTTTCCTTTGTCAAACAAGGAACCGAAGATCCTATGTCATAATTCCCAATTAGTTTCAACTACCAACATGTATGAAGAGCTTATAAACTCGATTGCTTCTAACTTTTTCTTATTTCTTCCGTGAGCAATTCTTTCCTTGCCGCGTCTTGTCTGCTAACAGGTGCAGAAGGTAAACATAAACATCTCTCATCAGAAAGAGTAAATTAAGACACCGATCAAAAAGGACAGCAGAAAAGAAAAGACTTGCACATACCGATTTAAGGCACTGTATATATATATACTAATGACCAGAAAGCTAACGTGCAAGTCCAAAATTGAGAAATCAGAAGGAGAGAGGACTTAGACTATCCACGTACAGCACCTTCAAGTTCATATAAAAACTGGACGGCTTATTTTATGGGCAAAAGAGAGTCTTACATCTTTTAACGTACAACAAGGAGAACGGAAGAAGTACAGGAAGAAAGCTGTTAAAGTCCAAGAGTCCAAGAGTCCATGGGGAAGACGGAGCTTTTGCAGCTTTTAGACGGTGTTTACCGCCAATTAGTCAAAGTCAATCGTATGTGGTTCCAAGTTGTGGCAGTAAGAAACAAAAGGAGAGTCTAAAGACTTCTTGGGCTTTGGTTTAAATAAAATATCTAATCTAAAAAATATTAAATTATTTATTGACTCCTAAATTAAACATAAAACAGACCATTAGAAATGTAAACCAGAAGTATCTTGTTTTGCCGGTAGATGTTTTACTTAGGCTGGTCTCTAATTAGCAGTCTCCTCCTCCCACTTTCCTTCATTGATTTTCCTTCCATTTTTCTCTCGGGAAAACATGAACATTTTGGGTTTGATTCAATGAAGTGATTAAAGTACCATTCAGCCCAATATGTAAAATACTAATATCGAGATGTATGATAAAATAAGTTTCTAATTTTTCTTAATCCTGAGTCTTGACTCACAGTGACCGTAATATGTTTAAAGATGTGGTTGCAATAACTTGAGAGCTGATAAAAGCTGTCAAAATGGAATTTGGAAACTAACAGGAAGAAAATTCCTTGGAGGAGATTACAACGAGCTGATGCAGAAGGGTACAAAATGGAGGGGCACAACAAGGAGAATTCTGTTGAGGAAACCACTAATGAATGAAACATAAACAAGGGATCTTATCCCCTCACTTTGTGGGGTAGCGAGTCCCAACATCCACGATAAGATCTTTACTAGTTTTAATAAGGTCAATCCTCTTATGCCTTGTAGTTTCTCGATATACAATGGTCATGCGAAGACTCACGATGCATATAGGCAATATAAGATATCTCAGGACAAGGTTGCATTAGCTGGGAAATCCATCCAGAGGATCACAATTCTCCTCGAGTCTTTAGATTTCAAGAGTGTTTATAGAAAAAAATCTAATAGGAGGAGAAGATCTTATCATCTCCTTCCTAGTATCTCTCTTATCACAAAATGTTAGAAGGTCTAATAGCCTTACTAACCATAAATATACTATATTATCTTAATATTGTCAAACCATGCTTAATTGTCATGATGGAAACTCAGGTTGGTGAGAATAAATGCAAGAATATCATGTTTTGAAAAATAATAAGCATGTCATCACCAATGACCAAAGTCACTTTTATAATACATTATTAGTTGCTTATGATCGACAGAAAGTTTGAAATTCTCCAAATTACTATACTTGATCGTATAATACACCATTATGTGAAGATAAGGCAAGAAAAATATAGTTTCAAGGTCACTTTTATATATGCCTCTAACCATGCACTTTAGAGACTTACATTGTGGAACAAATTAAAGGACATTGACTCTTCAATTAACTATCCATGGATTTGATCGAAAGATTGCAACATTGTTATACATCCATTAGAGGCAGAAGGAAATGTTAGCTTAAGGAACTACAATGAGGATTTGAAGGATTATGTAAGTCATTTATAGAAGAAGACCTTAAAATGGTAGAAATTTTTTTCCACCTGGATTAATTGGCAGAAAGGGAGATGGTTCCTGAGGAAAAGGTTAGATAAGGCACTTGTAATGCATAACTGATCTTAGATTTTCCTAAAAGCAAAGCTTCATTTTAAAATCCTCTTTTCTCTAATCATTCCTTAACTTTGGTACAAAATATGATATCATTATTAATTTAGATTAAAAAAAATTTAGTAAATGGGGAGGGATTTAATAAAGTAATCTTAAAGGTTTTAGTGTTGGAAGACATAGTCACAAGAAGTTCATATGTATGAGGAAGTTCTAACATGTGAAGTAAGAACTCAAGAACGTTAATAGTAAGAATTTTAGTAATATAAGAAAGGTAGTTTCTAATATCAAAGAGGAACTCAACAGGATTCAGTCACTTTTTTACCTGAATCCATCTAATACCAACTTGCAAAATGAGGAAAAGGTTTCTTTGATCAATTACAACTAAGCGGTATAAGTATACCTCTTTTTATTTAAATGAAGAAAAAAAACTTCAATGGCTCAATAAGGGCGATAGGAACTCCAATTTTCTATAAGTCAATGATTGTTAGAAGAAATGCCAATACTTTAACCTCTCTAATGATGGACAATGGTTTTATAATAGAGTCCCAATCTGATCTAAAACATGAAGTCTTTTCTTATTTCTCTACTGCCTATAACTCTTCTACTTATTGCTCATCCTTAGTGTAGTTTCTTCAAAATATTATTAGGGAACATATTACAACAGAAGAGGACCTATTGATTAGACATTTTAATACAAATGATGTTGTTTTGCTCTTAACCCTATAAAGCCCTAGTTTTGAAGGCCTTAATGCATTTTCTTTTAGAAATTGTAGCCTTGAATCAAAGACTTGGTATCAGATGTTGTACATAAGTATGAATTTTTTTTAAGGGAGCTCAATAAGACCTTTGCATGTGTTATCATATAAGAGTATTTCCAAGTTAAGCTCAGATAGACTCAAAATGTTTTAGCTCATTATATTGATAGACTCAAAATGTTTTAGCTCATTATATTGATCCTTCTTAATGGAAATTCATCAAAGTGAGACAAAATAAGTATAATATTTTGTTAGCTCAAAAGCTATTTAAGAACTATTATAGGAAGTATTCTAGTAAGGATTATGCTATTAAAATTGACTTCCATAAGGCATTTAATTCCTTAAATTGGAATTTCAACCTGAACTTTTTAAAAGCATTTAGATTCCCCCGCTATCTTTATGAATAAGATTGATCACTGCATCTCAATTGTGTCATTTTTATCCTTGTTAATAGAGAACTTACCAATCTTTTCAAGAGTACAAGAGGGTTAAGGAAAGGAGATCTATTTTCTCCATACCTCTTCATTTTATACATCAAAGTCTAAACTAAACTTATTAAGCTTGTTATTCACTAAGAGAAAAACTTAAAATTTCAATCAAAATGCAAGAGATTAGAGATTTGTAGCCTCTTATTTGTAGATTATCTTATTCTTTTCTCTAAAGTTGATGCTTGCACTGTTAGTGTTTTAATGGTAGCCTTGAACATTTTCAAATAAAACTCATTTCTTTTCATTAATAAATATAGGAGTTAGATTCTCATTTTCACAAGTTCATTTCATATATCCAACTGGCTCACCTCTTTAACTAGCTTGA
Source organism: Erythroxylum squamatum (assembly GCA_025629845.1). Classification (NCBI taxonomy): domain Eukaryota; kingdom Viridiplantae; phylum Streptophyta; class Magnoliopsida; order Malpighiales; family Erythroxylaceae; genus Erythroxylum; species Erythroxylum squamatum. Next base: position 31,098,608 of record JAOTBA010000008.1, on the reverse strand, counting down.
AAGCTAATAAGCCAGCTATTACTCACCTATCCCAGTCTCTTTAAAAAGATCAACTTATAATGAGTTTTAACCACTAGTAGAGAAAATACAAAGAAAAAATTTCAAGTTGGTGCCAAAAGAATTTATCTTTTTTTTCTAGAAGAATATAGTTGATTAACCCATTGGTAAATAACTTACATGTTTATTGGTCTTTACATAATACGCTTCTTATAAACATTGTCAAGGTAGTAAAAAAGTGAATGAGACAATTACTTTAGGCTAGAGACAATACAAGGCATGCATTATCTAAGGTGAAATGGAGTGAACTATGCCTTCAAAAGGAAGAGTTTGAACTTCAAATCATTTCAATTAGAAATACAAGCAATTTTCTTATGCTTAAAAGGATTTGGAGGATCATTAATGATAAACAAGCTTTGTGGGTCAAATTGATTCACGAATATCATTTGAGTAATGTAAGTTTCTAGTGCATTCAACCTAACTATGACTTCTCTTGGACTGTGGTGAATATCCTAAAGTTAAGAGAAAGAGTTACATATAATTCATCACAAATGTAACTTCTCGTTTCCATACTAAGGATTAGAACCTTAAAACTTAGTACATGTGAGATCAGAGAGAGATTAAGAAAAATGCATTTCATGCTCATGCATACTGTTAGCATACACACACATGAATATGATTTTTGCACATTAAAATGATTGTATATGCATTTATTGATATTTTCTGGATATAATTGATCTATAAATGTGATTATATTGGGAATTGAGAATTATATGTGTTAAAAATTGAGTTGGAGTGTATAAGTAGTGAATTATAATTTTTGACAAAATTTGGAAATTTTATGAAATTTAAGGATATTTTTGAACTAGGAAAAAGGCCAAGTGGCAGAACAATTAATGAATGGTAGTAGAAATAAGAGTCGAATGGCAATAGAAATTTTTATATATGACATTAGGATTTAATGACTTATGTCATTGAAAATTGAGAGACAATTGGAGACAAATGAACTAGTTAATAAAAGACCAAGAAGAGACCTTGAGAAAGTGACATGTGGCAAGTGACAATTGTCACTTGCCACACCACATGTTAAGTCACGAAATTGTTAAATGAAAGACCATATTGTGGTCTCTCTTGTCACTCACGACACTAGCTTCATTTCCTCATCTTCTTCATTTTCTTCATCTTTCTCTCTTCTTCACTCATGACACTCTCTTCTCCAAGCCACAAAGTTGAACCTTGCTTTCTTCTATCACTAGCCATTCTATGTTCTTCATTTCTTACTAAAGACCTAACCCTACCACCCTTGAATGATGATGCATATGTGAGAGAAGAAAGCTAGGGTTAAGAGAGATCTTGAAGCTAACAAGTAAGTATAAACATCACTCTTCTTAATTTGATGAATGAAATATGATTTGATGATAGTTGGAAGTTAAATGTCCATAAAATGAGAATGGGTTCATGAGTGGATGAGAAATAGGGATAGATTCATGTCTTGCTTTTGTGTTTTGATGGGTAATAGATTATGAAATGAGATATTGTTGGATTAAATTGAGTAAATGGTGTTAAAAGGGTGTTGGAAAAATGTTAGCTGTAACATTTTCCATTGATTATGCTTCTATATTTTGGCCATAACTTGATGTGTAGTTATCCAAATGAAATGATTCTTAATTTGGATTAAACTAGAGGCATAGGGATACATGTTTCATGAAGACATTGAATTCAAATTTTGTTGTTAAGAGTTTCTAATTTTGACTTGAAGTTAAGTACTAGGTGTAGGAAAAAGTGCAGAAAAACTGGATACATAATGAGTTTTTGTTCCGTTTTCTTGATGAATTAATGTGAATCTCTTTGGGTGTTTTTGTGATGAAATAAAATGATTCTAGAGCTAAAGAAGGGGACTAATGTGGTATCTTGAAATGGGAGGAATTGAGGTGATAGTTAGAAGTGAAATGAAAGTGAAAATGAACTTGAATATGTGTAGGAAGTTAATGATGAATATGTATACATGTGGATGTTCTGTTATTAGTGTTCATGATCAATCATAGGTTATAATTTGTTTATTGATGATATTGAGTTAAAATGGAGTTAGAATGATGGGAAAATGAGGAGAAATTGGATTAGAAATGATAGATAAGCTTAATGTAGTAAATGTAGTAAGTAAAGAGTTAGAATCTGGAAATTGTGAATACACTTGGACATACTTTGGTGCAAGAGGCATAACTTTTTCTGTAGAACTTGGATTGAGGTCATCTAAGTATTTTTGGAAAGAGGACTTTGAGATCTAAAACTTCTGTGAAGACCCAAAAAGAGATTTTGATGTCTAGAGGGTCAAAATTTCAAGTTTCTATAAGAGACCTATAAAAGTCTGTTTAACCGACATGGATGTCCACCTAACGGACATTCATGGGTCAATGGGTCCTAATTAAGGCTTAAATGAGACTTAAAATGAACCTAGAATGATGCCTTGATTATGTGACTAATGTGTGATATGTTTGAAGTGATAATTGGGGTTATAACCTAGTGAATGAATGGATGATATCCATGTACCAAAAGTGTAATGAGAATGAAGATGTGCATATGATTATAGTTATGATCCAAAGAAGTTGAGTAATATGTATTAAGTAAATGTGAATGAGAATTGAGTATTATGAGAGCATATAATGTTAGAAAAGAAATGACAAGAAATTTGGGTTATGACATTTGAAGAACCAAGTGTTCTTGAGGTGTAAGCTTAAGAAGAAGCTAGACACATACAAAGGGTGAGGATTGAATGGTGAATTTATAATGATCATGTGCAAATGAAGTGTAAATCTAAGTTCAATTAAACATATATGAATTATGAAATGAGAATGAGCATAAGATGCAAATTTAGATGATATACCCGGGATTGTTGTTGAGCATGCATTGTACATGTTCCATATACACATTTATGCATAAATGAATACTTAAGATTGTGCAATTATTAATGTGTGTGCAACATGTGTATTGCATGGTATTGATACGCAGGATAGAACGTCCGCATCTAGACATTTCCGGATCACGGAACCTAATGCTAATCTGGAGCATACTGTGAGTAGACTTAGATGATCTTACTTTATTACTTGTTTGTTTATATTATGCATTGAATGACTATAAATGTGATTTGATTGTTAAATTTCAGACAACGAAGGTCTGATGATTGTGATATATGAATGAGATATTGAAGTGCTACTTATATGTGAACATGATGAAATAAGTGCTTCTAAATGTGATCTCTGAATGCCGGACCAGGGTCCGATGAGACTGTATATGAGAATGTGTAAATGAGATCATGTGACTGATTGAAAATATGTAATTGATGCAATTCATTACATGAATGCATGAGAGATAAAGGCAGTTGTGACCGAAGTAGCCACCGAAAAAGAGCTTAAAGCTCAGAATGTGAAAAAGAACCTAGAGCTCAGAAAGAGATTAAGAGCCAAAGGCTCACTATGTAAAATGAGCCTGGTATCATCAACGGATACGAGACAGTTATTAATGAGGCCGGTATCCACAATGGATACGGGACAGTTATAGGCACTCGGTGTAACATCCCACCCCCTACTGGAAGGGGTAATTTTGACATAGCATTGAGATGGATTGGGATTTATTAGGACTGCTCATGCATACTAGGATTGGTACACAGAGAATTTTCGTGCCTAATGCAATTTTATTGTGATTAACGTGGTTATCGTATTTGAAAAATTATTCTGAGTGAGCCATTGAGTGTTTTATATTTTAAGGGATTTGTAGGAATTTTTCTGGAATTTTTCGGAGAAAATTCTCGGACCGAAAAAAAATCGCCAAGTGGCGAACCGGTCGATTTTCGGTAGCGAAAATTGCTATCCAATGGCACTGTCATATTGGGTATATTATTTTGGAATTGAAATGAGGGCCATTGGACTAGCATGGGTCAAATTGTAGTAGGATTTCTAAATCCTATCCATAATTTTGTTTTATTACTATTTTGTCTTATTAGCTTCTTTTGTCTCTTTCTTCCTACAATTGCCACTTGTCCTAAGGCTTAAATGGTTTTGTCCTATGTTTGCTCTCTCTCTCGGTGAAGCCTTCATAAAAAGAAAGAAAAGAATGAGAAGTTTGAGTGCTTTTATTCATTCCATCCGAAAACCTAATTGCTTTTTCCTCTCCATCGAATTTTCCCTTTTAAGTTCTACTTCCTCCAAAAGCTTTCCTTCATGCAATCAAACCACCTTCTTTTCATGATAATAAACTCCTTGTGTGTGAGGTTTAGAATAGTAAGGAAAACATTGAAAGGAATTGAAGATGGAAGCTAAGTAGGTAAGTGTATTGTAAGCTTTAAAGTATGCTTTAATTATGCTTTAATTATGTACTTCATGAATCATGGTTGTTAGATGTATTCAATGGGAATTTTGGTGTTATTATTAAGCTTATTGATGCTTTAATTTGATGAAAATTATAGGTGGAATTGTTGGGTATAAATGGATGGTATGGGGTGTTAGAATAATGAATGATTATGGTGGAAATTGGTTTTAGCTTGATTTGGAATGAACATGGATGACTAACCTTGCATAGACATTAAGAGATCAATGCTGCAAAATTGTGCCTATAGGTCTATGTGAATGTATAAATGACCTAGTGACTGATTTTGTGTCCAATTGAGATGCTTATGGTATTAGAATGTGAATTGGTATGATAGGAAGTGTAATTGGGAAGTAATGCTGAAAATGTGAGTTTGACCTACTGTACTGTT
>JAOTBA010000008.1:31067847-31088640 GCA_025629845.1 Erythroxylum squamatum | reverse complement strand
ATAAATAAAATTAATAATAATAAGAATAACTTAATAATAATAATAATAAACCAAACATATTTTTATTTTCAGTTTTTATTAGAAATCTCAAACAAATAGGTTTTTGTTTTTAGTTTTTATATTGCAAATCTCAACCAAACAGGTTTTCGTTTTTTTAGGAAAAAAAACATAAACTAAAAACAAGAAACAGAAACTAAAAACAACAACAGAAAAACAAAAGTGGAGCCAAACGGCCCTTATAGCTGGCAACTTCCGTCTCTTGCAGAAATTACAATTATGACGACTACTTTTTCTTGGGTTTTGGTTCTTATATTCTTGTTTCTATTTCATTTTACTTATGACTCCTAACTTCTTACAATGTCTCAATCCAATATTCTTTCTAAGATGCAATCCTATTTTTTCACATATTTTTTTTTAGGATCAGGATATAATACTAATACAAATCGTAAATTTCATCAAAATCATTACATTAATTTTAATAATTAAAAAAAAGACGAATTTAAATTTCAAATCATATTAAAAATTACCCTTATGCCTTTTTAATTTAGTAATAATATTTATTTTTGATTCTTATATAATCTGTTCCTTAAAATCACTTTATTGATATATAAATACAAAATTTATAATATAATTTTGTTAAAATGTATCCGTAAAATATTCCACAAAATTAAGAGTTACAGCTTTTAATATATTTTTTATTTTCTTCATTGAATGCATTGAGGTGTAAAGAACAAAAAAGAATTATTTACGAAGCTTCACAAATCTCATCATTAATACATTTTTAATAATAATGATAATAATAATGATAAAAAAATAACAATAATAATAATAATAATAATATTTAATATTAATAAGAAATTTAATAATACTAATAAATTTTATAAATACTGCGCAATAAATTTAATAATAATATTTTAATAATAATAGAAATAAAATTAATTAGTAAATTTACGAATAATAATAATAATAAAAGTAATTCAATTTTTAAATTTAATTTATTTTTAAAATATATAAATTAATTAAATAATTTTAATAAATTATCAATATTTTAAGATTTAAATTTTATTTTAAATTTTTATTTTAAAAATTAAAATTAAATTAATAAAAAACAAAATCAAAATATGTGTCACGATGTAACTTAATAGTCACGTCTGTGACACAAACTCAATTTTTAATTTTTTATCTTAAAAATTTTATTTAAAAATTTAAAAATAAAATAATAAGAAAAACAAAATCAAAATACGTCATGCGAATGAATTTTTAATTTTTATCTTATTTATTTAAAAAAATTAGAAATTCTAAGAATAGTTATATTTATAAGAATGCTATATTTAAATATAATTAGAATAATAAAGTTCATAATAAATAGAAGAAAATTACTTATTATAAGAAATTTCATTATTTATTGTTATAATAAATATAACAAAAGGATTAATAAATTTATAATGGAAATATCATTTATTATTTATTAATTATCATTATAATAAAATTATAATTATTATTAAAAATGATAGTCAACAAAAAAATTTACACTTAATTTGAAGACCAAAGTTAACCATGTCTATGAATTACAATGAACATGTTTGAATAATAGTACTGTACATCCATACAACCCATGTTTTAATAATAGTGGATTACAGTGCGTGTATGTTTAAAATAATAATAATTTTAACATGGATCTGCTTTAACGCGAAAAAGCCAAGCGACGTTGGTAGGCGGCTTGGCTTTTTGGTCTTCAACTAAGACGCACGCATGCTGTCTTATTCTTAACGCAATAACGACGTCATTCTGTCGTTAGATGTTATTCGACAGAATAAGACACCGTTATCTTAGACAGGTGATCTGCGCTCTAGTAGAAGAGCGATCCTAAGAGCGGAACCCCAGGCGAAAACACAAACAAAGAAATGAACCAGAACACTTCAGCCCTAAGATTCATTTAATATCAAAATCTAACAAAATTTTGATCGAACACTTAATAGGCATTACTGAAATAACTTTCAATTTTGATTTTAAGCGACAAAGAACCATTCTGGATGGCCATCCCATCTCACCATCTTTGTTATTACGACAACATACACTCAATTAAGAAAACCACAACACACACAACTTAACACAAAATTCAGTAGAAAATAAGACCCAAAATACAACAACAATCACCGTTAGAAGAGAAAGGAATACATACCTCAACCAACGTCAACGATGGCAAGCAATGGAAGAAAACAACGACGATGGCAGACATAAGGAAAGAGCACAAAACGCAAAATTATGATCTAATGTCAAACATAGGTAACGAAGCAAAAGCCAGATCTAATTCCAAATTCACATGACGTAAAACTCAAATCTAATACCAAATTCATAGATATAACTTAGAAAAACCTTAGATTTAGAGAACCTCATGGTAATTTATATATATATATAATAACTTCTCAAAGACCACAAATCTGAAAAGAATCGGTCATCTAAATGCGGACTAAGCTAGTATCGCGTCTAAACTTGGCTTGTGCAATATAGACTCCCATGTAGATCAACATGCCAAAACCTTGGGGACTACCTGAGTATCCAAAGTATAAAATTTGAGGACTACCTGAGTTGCGTGAAATTGTAACTGGAAAACAGCTTTGATCTTGTTCTTTTCACTCCTCCATCTCGCCGACTGGAACATCTTCTCCGCCAGAGCTTCACCCCAGCCAATTGAGTCAGTCACCTGAAGCAGCTGGAACATTTCCTTGATCTTTGTCTGTTTACTAATTCATCTCTCGTGTACCCGACGATTTACTCAATGTAGCTATTAGATCGCATAAGGTATTAACTAAGGTATTAGCTATCCTCTCTCTGTCTACACAAAAACCCAAACACCCTATCGAAGATAACTATGGAATCAAAAAAAAAAGACTCGTGGTTTTAGAGAGATAAACAAACAGTGAGTTCTCTAGAGAGAAAGATGGGGCAGATCGTGAAGGGTACTACTCTAATGTAGCTCCATTATTTTGCATAAAGAAAAAGAACCTACATTTGCTGTGCCTTGACCTTGAGGTTCACACTCGCTCCATTAAGGTTTCAATTATGTTTTGTTCATCACTTTAATGATTGGTTGCAATAAGAAGTTGAAATACTTTTCGACCACTGTATTTTCACGTCCTCGCTTCATCACTGTTCTTCCATCTTCTCTCCTTTCAACTGCAAACCCTTCAGTCTCCTTCACCAAACAAGCTCATGCTCGCATCGTCGTCTCTGGCCTTCACAGCAACGCCTCGTTTCTGGGTCACCTCATTGCACTTCTCGCTCTCTGCCCGTCAACCCCACTTGAGTATTCATTCGCCATTCATCAAACCATCAAGAACCCACCTGTTTTCATGTCCAATAACATGATACGCTGCATTGCTAAGAGTGAGTCGCCGCGTAAATCGCTTGTCTTTTACTCCGATTCTATCCTGAGAAGCTGTGCAAGACCCAATAATTATACTTTCACTTTTCTGCTCCAAGCTTGTAGCAAGAGTTTGGGTTTAAGTGAAGGGGTGCAGATTCATGGTCAGCTGCTGAGGCTTGGTTTTGGACAGGATGTATACGTGAAGAATGCTTTGATTCATTTTTATTCTTCTTGTTGCAAGGTTGAGAGTTCAAAGAAAGTGTTTGAGGAAAGTCCGCAACGTTGTGATGTGGTCACATGGAACGTAATGTTGGGCGGTTTAGCTAGAGATGGTGAAGTTAGTGCTGCGGAGAACTTGTTTGTGGAAATGCCTGAACGAGATGTTGTTTCATGGAATACTATGATTATGGCTTATGTGCATAACGGGAAGCTTGAAGAGAGCTTGGACTGTTTTAGAAGGATGAGAGAATGCGGGTTACCACCGAATGAGGCCACACTGGTGACAATGCTTTCAGCGTCGGCACAATTGGGCTTGCTTGGACATGGCAGGATGGTTCATTCTCTCATAGACTTGTTCAATATCCCCATGACAGTAACACTCGGGTCAGCACTTCTCGACATGTATGCAAAATGTGGTTGCATTGAGCAAGCTAGGATCTGGTTTGATAAGTTGCCACGAAGAGATATTTCGACTTGGAATGTTATGATATGTGGGCTGGCTTCACATGGCCTTGTAAAGGAAGCTCTAGCACTTTTCAGGAGATTCTTAAATGAAGGACTTTGCCCGGTGAATGTGACCTTCATCGGGGTCTTGAATGCTTGCAGTCGAGCAGGTCTGGTTAAGGAGGGTTGGCATTATTTTAGATTGATGGGAGATGTTTATGGCATTGAGCCAGAGATGGAGCATTACGGCTGTATGGTTGATCTATTGGGTCGAGCTGGTTTAGTATCTCAAGCCGTTGAAATGATTGAAAGCATGGATCTTTCACCTAATCCAGTTTTGTGGGCAACACTGCTTTGTGCTTGTAGGATTCATGGACTAGAAGAAATGGGAGAGAGGATTGGAAATAAATTGATACAATTGGATCCAACTTATGATGGACACTATGTGCAATTATCCAGTATATACGCAAAATCCAAGAAATGGGAAGATGTAGTTCGAGTACGAAAATTAATGGTGGAAAGAAATACTTCTAAAGTTACCGGTTGGAGCTTGATTGAAGACCAGGGAATGGTTCACCGATTTGTGTCAGGGGATAGAGAGCACGAACGTTCTCTGGAAATCTACAAAATGCTTGAAAGAATCGAAACTCGTTTAGCAGAAGCTGGCTATACCCCCAACATTGCATCAGTTTTACACGATATTGGAGAGGAAGAGAAAGAGATTGTTATTAAGGTACACAGTGAGAGGTTGGCAATAGCTTTTGGTTTTCTGGTAACAAGGTCGGGGGCTTGTATTCGAATTGTGAAAAACCTGAGAGTGTGCAGTGACTGTCATGAGGTTAGCAAGATGATATCAAGGGTCTTTGAGAGAGAAATAATAGTGCGAGATGTGAGCAGATTTCACCATTTTAAGGAAGGAAAATGCTCCTGTGCTGATTATTGGTGAGAAGATGTTTAATTTCATGAATGATAAATAAACAGATCAAGTGAAACTCCTCTATTTAAAGTACATCATACTCTCTCTACAAAGTGATAAAGTGTGAAATTATCACAATTTCTCTGATATTGCAATGCTTACTAAACTGCTCCAAGGTACAATCACACGCTAAAGAAGCTAGCTGAAATAAGTGTAGGCATGATACAATGCCGAATTCCTAAGGCTAGCAAGTACAATTCCTAAATAGTCATTCCACCACATTGATCCCTCCCAAATGGGAATAAGGAAAAAAAAATTCCAAAGACCCTCATTAACAATTTGTGGCGATCAGGCTGGAAATTTTGAATCCAGCATCCCCATGCTGGTCGTTTGGAACAATCTCCATTCCAGTTCATGAAAATAACTGGTTATCACAGCTGCCATGAAAATTTTACTCATAGAACGTCTCATGCAACTCCTACTCATTCCAAAAGGGATCTGTGTGGGATCGTCGATGGAGGGATGATCCAGTGCAAGTTTCCTTATTACAGTCATTTTACCAAGCTGCAAAAAGACGAGAAAATCATTTCATTGATAGTATTAATATGATATAAAGAACGAATCACTAATCCCGAAACTAATGGTTTCCAATAGAAGCATTCAAGTTCAACACTCAATTTATGATCTTGTGCTCATCTTCATCGTCAAGGCAGATATTGTCCAGCACACAAATATAACAATATATTTAATTTTTCAGGCAGTTATTCCTTCGTGTGGCAGGTGTGTAAAAGAAAAGACTAAGTCAGCTAAATCAGACCTTCAAAACAAATACTGTGTAGAGAAATCTACCAAAAGACTTTCTACCGTTGGTCGTGCTCTTCGCTGTCAATCCTTCTATTCTCAAACTCTCTCACACCCCCATCATCTTCAGATCTTCTTTCCTCTTCTTCAACATTGTTTTGGATGGTTCCAAACTCTTCATTACTTGACTGCAGGAGTTGTGTACCATGCAAAACTTGCAGAGCCTGTGACCCTGGTTCAACAGATGCTTCACCACCACTCACTGTTTCACTTCCTACCGGATTATCAGGTGATTCACTGTGAACTTTAGAAGATGGGAGAAGAGAGAGGCGGCAGAGTGGACACGTCGTGTGATTGGCAAGCCAGTTGTCAATGCAGTCCATGTGGTATGTGTGGCCACACGAAGGTATTCGTTGAAGCCTATCTTCTGCTTGGTAGTCCACTAGACATACTGGGCACCTATTACATAGAGCAGCACCTCATCAAATAATGTACAGACTAGAAACGAAAAGTATCTTCGCAGGATCTTCTGATTACAGATTTATTTGTCAAAATATACAAGCCAATGCAGTATAGTAGCACATAGAAGTAGAACAGTAACAGCAGAAAAATGTAGACATAAAAGGACAGAGAAAAGAGTGTGTACAAACTTGGTGTTTATAAAGATATGAGGGAAGATAAGTAGTCTATTCAAATTCAATACTCAAGACTAATAGTCATAATAAACACATACAATAACTGAAAAGGAAAATCCTATTGGAAAACCTTCCTTGTTGTCCCACCTATAGTAATTATGATTATCAACAAGCTTGGTTTAATGTCTTCCTAATTACCAACAACACAAGTTGTAATTCTTGGACATTTTTATTCACCAATGGAACTAAAACAAATTTTCCTTTTGGTTTATCTGCTAATAGAAGTGATATGGATCCGTACCATAAATATTTCTACCAAAATAAGGATATTGCACCTTCAAAAACAAGTATCAGCCTAAAGACTATAAGGAAAATTTTCCTCCATCATTATTAGTTATATCATGATTTTTCATTCCTTATGAATTTTGTGTCAAAGCCTAAAAACCTAAAGCTAAAGCTTCTCTTATGAATTTTGTGTCAAAGCCTTCCTCTTTTCTTATTCAAACTTAGCACTAAAAATTCTTCATTAGTACTAGAAAAAGATGAACTAGCGATAAATTTAGATCTCATAAACAATATATTTCTTTAAAAACTTCAGTTTATCCAATTATGAGTAGGCTAAACCAACGAACTTACATGCTACTCATTGGCTTAACTGTTGGGATCACCTACTCTCGATGAAATGAAACCAATAATCTCAATTTAACCCGTGCGGGTAGCCCGGTTGGTCATTGGGAAGGAAAGTGAGTACAAGGTCTCGGGTTCGAGTCTCGGCAGCGACAGTGTGGGAGTTCATCCAATGTGGTGACTTCTTGTGCCCACCGAGTACTGGGCCGTCTTTCCGAAAAGCTGGCTGGGATCAGACCGTAATTTACCCCTCACTACTCTGTCGGATCGGGGTGTGGGGCGTCTGAGGTGGGCGATCCACCTTTTGAGTACAATAATCTCAATTTAATATATTCAATAATATATCCATCCTCTTTCTAGACACACTTAGCTCAGATACCAACGGGGGAAGTGAAAATAATATTTTTAATATTATTTAATTATTTTGTATGTAATTAAGGAACACTCCATTATTTTTCTTATTGAATTGGCTTAAGTTACTACTACATGTTTCATAGGGCTTGAATATGGGTCAATTCTTTTTCAGTTATGATGGTGAGATTTTGTGAAGTTTTTTTTCTATCCTAGTCAGTTGTCCCCTTTTAGAATGCAAATAATTATTAGTACAATTGTTTTGACACGTAATATTTTTTAACATCTTTTAGGTTTATATTCTCACATTCATCTTTTATTTTTAAATTGGAAGATATAAAAATAAACTTGTTATAAACAATTCAATAATTTTTGGAGTAATTCGCTGTAATTTTATTGCAGCATCTTGGGAATTTAAGGAGGATTGACTTCAGGTATTCCAAAATTTTAACAAGGCTTCCAGATTTGTCAGAAGCTGAGAATATAGAAACCATCAATCTTGAAGGCTGTGAAAGCTTAATTAAGCTTCCCTCATCTATTGGGCTCCTTAGCAAGCTCGAGTACCTAAATCTTGCATTTTGTAAGAATCTTAGAAGTCTTCCAAGTAGGATTCATTCACCTCTGCTAAAGATTCTGGATTTATCACGTTGCTCAAGTGTCAAGAGATGTCCGGAATTTTCAGAGTGCTTGGTAGAATTAGATTTAAGTGGGACTCTCATATCAGAACTTCCTTGATCAGTTCATAAGGTGAAAGCTCTTAAATTGCTTGATCTCACAGACTGTTCCAAAATTAATGAATTTCCCAAGAATTTATGGAATGTTGAAGCACTATTTATGCGTGGGAATAAACTAGAAAAGCCATTTTCCAATTCGGCTTTCTCACAACCATGCATTGAAGAGACTAAGCTAGAAAGCTCTTTGACCAATTCCAGGGAGCAAGAGTAATACACAACTTATCCAATTTCTCTTTTGTAGTTGCATTTTCTCATTTGGATTTTGCTTCTCTCTTTTAAAAAATGTCTCATATACTTTCATTCCCTTAAACCTGCATTCTACTTACCTCAATTGAGTTGTTTGAGAATCGTTTATTCACTTCCCTAGTGTAATCTTTTAATGCCTTTTCCTTCTTCAGTGATTTTATTGCTTCGTTGGTGGCTGGCTACAATGGCTTCTCATACTTCAAGTTAAGATTAAGCTATTGGCTACACCTCATAAAGTTCAAAATCTAGGTATAAATACTTCTTTTGTTCAAGGCATGTATTCCGAACGTGTAATGTGTCGTATGCAAAATAGGTACATATGAGTCCTAATTAGGCCTCTTAGTAATCTTTTGAAGTCAGGTTAAGATTTGAATGCTTGTAAAAATGTTATTGTAGAGAAAGACGAACAATAGAAAATCCTGAACTCTTACACAAACTAATCCTGAAGGAAGCTTTAGAAGAATGTTTGAGTCAGATTCTGTGAAGAAAGTAATATATAATGGAAGTTGTTTTTTACTGTGTCATTCGAAACCTTAAAAAGAGTCAGAGTTACAACAACGTTGACGAGTTTATCTTTAGGCCATACATGAATTGAGGAGAAGAATGAGGGATTTGGAGTCGTTGGTTCTATACAAGGCTAAAGGAGATAATCAAAGAGATTAATAGATATTTACAATAAGATCAATTTAAGATATTAACGTTAATACGCCCCCTCAAGTTGGAGCATGAAGATTCGTAATGCCCAACTTGGATAAAAGCAAGTGGAAGTGGTCGCGTCCGAGAGCTTTGGTAAAAAGGTCGGCAGGTTGTGCTTTGGATGAAATGTGGACTGTTTGTATTTTCCCGGCCTGAATATGTTCACGAATGAAATGACAATCGATTTCGATATGCTTGGTACGTTCATGGAAGACTGGGTTAGCCGCAATATGCATGGCAGACTGATTATCGCAATAGAGTTTGGTGGCTGTCGAAAAAGAGAGACACAAGTCTGAAAATAGATGTTGTAGCCATATTAATTCACTGGTTGTATGTGCCATAGCTCGGTACTCTGCCTCAGCGGATGATTGTGAAATGGTTTTCTGTTTCTTAGACTTCCAAAAGATAGGAGAGCGGCCTAAGCAAATAAAGTACCCTGTGGTGGATCGTCTTGTTGTAGGGCAGCTGGCCCAATCAGAATCGCAGTACGCGTTGAGTTGAAGGGGACTAGAACTTGATAAAAGAAGGCCTTGACCAGGAGATGCTTTGATATAACGAAGGACTCTTTTAGCAGCATCAAGATGGGGTTGTCGTGGAGCATTAAGAAACTGGCTCAGCATTTGAATGGAGTAGCTAAGGTCTAGTCGTGTAATGGTCAAGTATAGCAGGCGCCCAACAAGCCGACGGTATTGCGAAGGATCGTCCAACAGATCACCTATGTCAGCTGACAATTGGTGTTTTTGCTCCATTGGAGAGGCAGCAGATTTGGCAGCGAGTAATCCTGTTTCCTGTAAAATGTCTAAAGCATATTTACGTTAGGAAATAACAATACCCGCGGGATATCGAGCTACTTTAAGGCCAAGGAAGTACTTCAAAGGTCCAAGGTCTTTGATGTGGAACTGATTATGAAGCTTGGATTTGAGCATAGTAATACCACTATCATTGTTGCCAACAATGATAATATCATCCACATAAATGATAATAGCTATGAAATGTCCATTAGTCCATGATGTGAATAAGGAGTGATCAGCCTTGGACTGTGTAAATCTAATGTCAGTTAAGAAGGAAGTGAATTTGGCGAACCATTGTCGTGAGGCCTGTTTGAGACCATAGAGAGATTTTCGTAGCCTACATACACGTTAATCACCGTGGCGATGAAAACCTTGTGGCTCCTTCATGTATATTTCTTCATGGAGATCATTGTGAAGGAAAGCATTGTTAACGTCAAGCTGGTGTAAATCCCAATTGCGAATAGCAGTAAGAGCCAATAAGCAACAAACGGTGGTAAGTTTGGCGACCAGAGCAAAAGTTTCATGGTAATCCTCCCCTTCCATTTTAGTGAATCCTTTGGCAACCAACCACGCTTTAAAACACTTGATGGCGCCATCTAATTTGTATTTAATTTTGTATACCCACTTTGAAGCAATTGCTTGTTTTCCTGGAGGGAGATGTTCAAGAGTCTAGGTTTGGTTAGCTTCAAGGGCTGCAATTTCAGCACACATAGCTTCGTGCCAGCGAGGATCTTTAGAAGCTTGTGAAAAATGTATTGGCTCATCTGTGGAGGAGATGGCCGCTAAAAAAGCATGATGTGATGGAGAAAAGTGTGCATAAGAAATTACAGAAGAAAGGGGATGAGCAATACCCGAATTGGCAGAAGGAGTTGGATCTAAAGAGGCAGGAATATCAAAAGAAAATACTTGTAATTTGGTTTATACTTGTCGTTGTCTTTTGGGTTTAGCTGGAAGAGTAGGATCAATGATAGAGACAGTAGGATTGTCATTTTCAATGGGGGTGGTGTTGGTAGAAAATTCAGGTGTTAGCTGATTGTGAATCTCAATACCAATGTCTTGTTAACATAAAGGTAATGGCCGCACCATATTAGGTGACGAGGATATAGATATAGTAGTAAAAGGAAACATATGCTCATGGAATATGACATCACGTGAAATTAAAATTTGATTTGTTTCCAAATCGTAAAGTTTGTAAGCTTTCTTACCAAAAGGATAGCCAATGAAAACACAACGAGATGCGCGAGAAACAAACTTATCACAAGGTGAAGTATGGTTATGAGCATAACATAATGAACCAAAAACGCGAAGATGATCATAGTTTGGTATCTTACCAGTGAGGATTTCATATGGAGTTTTACTAGACAACAACATTGTTGGAGTGATATTAATCAAATAAGCTGTTGTAAGGACACATTCTCCCTAAAAATAGAGAGGAAGGTTGGCTTGAAAACGTAACAAACGAGCTACATCAAGGACATGTCTATGTTTATGCTCTACAACTCCATTATGTTGAGGTGTGTGAGCACATGAAGTTTATAACTCGATGCCATTAGTAAAACAGAAATCTTTAAAAGTATGAGAAGTGAATTCACCACCATTATCGCTACGTATTTTTTAAACATCCATAGAAAATTAAGTTTTAACCATTCGACAAATAAGAGCAAGTATTTATATGTCTCAGACTTATAACGCATAAGATACACCCAAGTACAACGAGAAAAATCATCAACAATAGTAAGAAAATAATCTGAACTATTTAAAGAAGGTGTTGCATATGGTCCCCAAATGTCACAATGTATGAGAGAAAAACATCATGTACTTTTATTAATGCTAGAAGGAAAAGGCATACGAGATTGTTTGGACCTATGACAAATATCACAAACAAATTGAGATGGAACAACGATATCAATACTAGACATTTGCTTAATCCTAGGTAATGATGCATGTCCTAGGCGTTGATGCCAAAGATTGGTGCTTAAAGTATAAGAGGAGGAAAAAGCAGCAGTGTGCTTATGAAAGGCACATTTGTAAACACTGTCTTGTTTTGGATATTTTTCAATATTTCGAGTTGGGTCTCCCAAAAATTACTATTCACCCAAATTTACTATTTATCAAAAAATAAAAATTTATATTCAATAAATAAAAAGGTTTGAGGTTTTTCAATCACCCTTCCTTATACCAATTTCGTCCTTGAAATTTAACTAAGCTTACATGTTTAAAATAGGTGGGGATACAATGTACGTATCTACTGTTCAGGCTCCTATGTAGCTTCCTCAACCATGTGATTCCTCCACAGTAACTTAATCAAAGAAATGATGAGGAGTGAGCTTCCTCTAAGATCTCTTTCTTTAAGTCTCCTATATCTAGTACATATAATCGTTTCCCCTCATTACTGTATCATCTTCCCCAATTATAAGATCTATTCTTTGCCCAGTCTCAACTTCAGTCTTCAACTTCATCAACTGTGGATCTTGTTTCTGCCCCTCTCTAATATGATTTACCAAAATGGAACGAACATAAAAGGTAGCAATTAATTCCCCCGAGTCTGCTATATCCAATCTCACTTTTAGTGACCTCATTTCCATTAGAAATGGAAGATATATCATCTTAAGTTGTGATATCGAACTAGTAGGTCTCCTACTTAAGGCATTAGCCACTATATTGGGTTTTCTGGGGTGGTACTCTGTCATACAATCATCATCTTTTATTAACTCCAACCACCTCCTCTGCCTCATGTTTAGTTCCTTCAGAGTGAAAAAATATTTCAGACTCATGTGGTCCATGAAAATCTTACAGGGAACACCATACAATTAATGCCTCTAAATTCTTAATGCAAAAACCACTGCTGCTAACTCAAGATCGTGGGTGGGGTCATTCTGCTCATGATTCTTCAATTTCCTAAAAGTATAGGCTACAACCTTATCATTCAGCATGAGTACACACCCTAACTCCTATCTTGAGCCATCAATATACACTACAAATCCATCAGTCCCTATCTGTAATGTGAGTACAGGAGTTGTCTTCAATTCTTCAAAACTTCATTGACAAGAATTTGACCACTTAAACTTCTCCTCCTTTCATGTCAGCTTGGTCAGTAGGGTTGCAATTATGGAAAATTCTTCAACGAATTTCCTATAGTAGCCTACTAATCTAAGGAAACTCTTGACTTCCATCACAATGGTAGGAGGTCTCTAATTAGTAACAGCTTCAATCTTTTTGGGATCCACACTAAGTCCCTTAGTTGAGATGACATGACCCAAGAAAGAAACCCTATCTAGCCAAAACTGGCACTTACTGAGCTTAGCTTACAATTGGTGCTCTCGTAGGGCCTGTAATACTATCCAAAGGTGTTCTACATGCTCCTCATGATTGCCTAAGTACATCAATATGTCATCAATAAAAACGATCACAAAATTATCTAGGTACTCTGGAAACACCCTATTCATCAAATCTATAAAAGCAATTGAAGCATTCATTAATCCAAAGGGCATGACTAAGAATTCATAATGTCCGTAACTAGTCCTGAAGGCAGTTTTTAGAATATCATTGCTCTGATCTTTTAACTGATAATAACTTGATCTTAGATCAATCTTCGATTACACCTTGGATCCTTGTAGGTAATCGAATAAATCATCAATCCTCAAGAGCAGATATTGGTTGCGAACTGTCACTCTATTTAGTTGTTTGTAGTCGATAGACAACCTTAAACTCCCATCCTTTTTTTTTAACAAATAGGACTGGAGCCCCCTATGGAGAAGTGTTGGGTCTTACGAAACCCTTATCTAACAACTCCTCCATTTACTCTTTCATTTCCTTTAACTCCATTGGAGCCATTTTATATGGAGCAATTCAATCGGTTGGGTTTCTAGAGGTAAATCTATCTTAAACTCTATTGCCTTATTTGGGGTAATCTTGGAAAATCATTTGGAAACACGTTGGGGAACTCGCTAACCTCCAAAATATCTCCTCATTGAACCTCATCATTACCCTGTTTAATCATATAAGCTAGATATCCCTAACATCCTTCATGGAGCATTCTACTAGCTAACATGGTGATCACTATACTAGGGGAAGAACTTTCTGTATCCCACGAAATATCACCTCTAGTTTTCCTAATCAACTCAGCCTAACTTCCTTTTTAAAAAAATCCACCACCGTTCGATGTGTGGATAACCAATCTATTTCGAGAATAATAACAAAATCCTAAATATCCCATATGATCAAGTTTATCGGGAACTCCTTCCCCTCAATCAGTATTTTACTATCTACAAACACTCTTTTAGTGAAGAGTGAGTTTCTAGTAGGGATGGAAACTACTATCCCAACATCTAATAACTGAGGCTCAACATTCAATTTTGCAGAAAAATTCAAGGACATAAAAGAATGTGTAACTTTGGGATCTACAAAAGCATAAGCATCATGATCAAAGACAGAAATCATACCGATGACTACATTTGGTGTGGCATCGACCTCTTGCTGAATAATTACGAATACTCAGGTCTATTTGCAGGGTCTACCTTTTTGTTCCGTAGGGGCTTCTCCCTTACCCCAGAACCTATCCTGGATGTAGTGAAACTTGACCCTCTAGTCTGAGAATCCTGACCATCCTGTCTGTAACCTCCTCTTGCTTGTGAAGGTACTGAAGATCCAACCACGGAACTCTTTACGATGACTAGTTGTAAACAATCTCTAATATAGTCCCCTACTGACTATAGTGGAAACAACCCATCATATTCATTAGACACTCACTCATATGTCTTTTTCTGCAAGTAATAAACTCTAGCCCTAGGGTCCTAGTGTTAAAGGAGTCTTTGGGTCTAGTGGGTGACCTAAAAGATCCCTGGTTGGATGATCCATCTCTACTAAACCTCATATCACTCATCCATCTTGGCTTATTTTTCTTAGCTAAGCCCTAGGATCAACTAGCTAGTGCACTGTGCTTTTGTTTTGATCTTGAACTTTGAGTAATTGTTGTTGCATTTCTATCTACTTTTATTGCAACTTTAGCTAATTCTTTGTAGTGTGTCTATGAAGCCAAAGACATATGGATCCATAATCTGGGACTCAAGCTTGTAGCAAACGACTTGCACTTATGGTCTTCACTATCAGCATTAAAAGGAACATTTCTTACAAGTTCTGAAAATCTCTTCTTATAATCCATCACTGATATCGAGCCCTGCTTCAGAAGGAAAAATTCCTTTACCCTAGCATCCTTATAATTCTATGGGTAAAATCTGTCGATGAACTCTCTTTGAAAATTTTCCTATGACACCCATATGAATTTCAACTCTCAATGGCTTCCCACCAATCCTTCGCCTTGTCCTCAAGAAGGAAGGCGGAAAATATAACTCTCTGCTCATTTGTGCATCCCACAACTCTATATATCTTCGTAACTTGGTTTAACCAAGTTAGTGCACTCTCGGGATCTCCACTCCTGTTAAAAGTTTTTGCACTCAATTTATAAATGCTCTCAATTGAGCATTCTAAAGCTTCACATTCTCGCGGCAAGTATTTGATTCATCTGTTCTACATTAAAGTTCACTTCTGCTGGTTCCACCGGCCTTGATGATTCATAATGTGGCTGATTCATCGAGGCACTTGCTGAGTCTGTCATATGGTCATTCTCCCATACTAGAGGTGCCTTAGGTGTAGGAGCAGTTGGAGTGGCTTCCCTGGGAAGTCCATGACCTCGTCTGTACATCGTGCTGTGTATTCGACAAAAATGCAAATGTGTAAAACTTTCAGTTTATGAAACCTTATACATGTGGATCACAATATTTTATTGGTCACCTAACTTTTAAAACAACATAAAATCATTAAACTAAAAAGGAGGCAAGTTATTTTTTAAAAGCGCTATCTTGAAACGACTAGGCGGCCTGCCCCGTACCCCACGGTGACCCTCCAATTGATGTCTGATCTAAGTGGAAAGTTCCTATGGAGCTAATCCTATTGCCTTTTTCATCGAAAAGCTTTAATTCTACATAAAAAGATATAAGCCATGGAGTTTTTTAAAATCTTTTTAATAAAAATTTTGGCAGCATAACGACTGTATTTTGACATTCCTAAAATTTTCAAAGTTCCTGTAAAAGTTCAAAATACTTCTATATTCACATCAATATCTCCACTACAAATTTTGTACTTCAAGTCCACTCACAAGCAATCTCAGCGATCACTACAATAAACTTTAAAAAGCTAAAACATATATATGCATTTCATTAAAAAAACTTTATATACATCCGTTCTTTACACAAATGTACATTCCAAAACATATTCATGAATATGTAAATGTTACAAAAATATTTACAAGGCAAAAATGCCTACACAGCAACACGTGATGAAACTGACTACTTGCGAGGTGGAGTCCCTTCTACTAAAGCCCTTGAGTGTGCACTTATTTTGAAAATAGAAAGTAGAGTGTGAGCTAAATGAGCTCAGTGAGTGTTAATTTTTCAATACAAATCACATTTAACAATTTAAATGTCCCTAAAATAAATTTATTTAATTTCTTATGATACATTACCAATATAAAACATATATGCTTTCTAAAATCAAATTTCTCAAGTTACTATTAAAGTAAACAGTAGTGGCATTGTTATTGTTATGAACTTCTTACATGACATAGCCTAACACTAACTTCTTTATATGGTATACTAGCAATTTTCACTTGTAATGTATTATTCACATAAAAATCATAATCATACAATATAAAGTGACATGTCATTTACTCATAGAAAACAATTAAAATACACTCACTATTTCGCATACCTAAAGCCAAGCACACTCACACGTTCTATGCCTCTCCTTTACTTACACAAAGTGCATTTCTCTTAGATATTTATTTTCAAATTCATAACTAAGGCATTAAAACTATATATTTGACTTAATTGAATTCAAGATTAGTATTTAATCACGTAACATGTACGCTAAGTGTATTTTTGCTTACTTCCGTAAGCTAACCTATTGTTCTCTATTTCTAAGTTTATCTTCAAATTTTTCTTAAATACCATCCTTTACCCATTCTAACTTGTCAATTTCTTCTGAACACTATCTCACCCAATTAATTCACCATAACCATAATCAAACTTCAACAACTCATACTAATAACTACATTTCCTCTTAAAGCCAAATTGTCCTCACTATACATATATGTATCATCATTTCATTTTCTTTCCAATTTTTCAACACAATTCACCTAAGATCCATGTTATGCAATATCCAAGCACATGATAAACCATTTCTTCTTCATTACTTTCCACATATACTCCATATACTAAGTTTTCCCAAATAATGAAATAACACTTCATTTAACAATTCTAATGCCACTAATACACTTAATAACCATCCTTAATCACATTAACAAGATTTTTTCTTCAATTCCAATGCCACAGATATACTTAATGACCATCCTCATTCACATTCACATGGTTATTACTTCATAACCATACTTTTATATCAAAAACACCTTTAATTCTAAACTTAACGTATCTTATGTCAAACTTTTCTAATTCAATACTTTTTCATTTCTCTACTTCATTAGCACCAAAACAATGCTATGAACATCATGAAACATCAAAAAAAAAATTTGAATCAAATCACACTAAAATCCCTAGTCATTGCCGATCCTCTCATTTTTTGATTTCTTGGTTTACTTTCTTGTTTTCAACCCGTAAGTGCTTCCAAGTTTATCATCAACTTCATGGCAAGTCAAAAACCACCATTTATATTAAATACATCTATCCCACATAAAAACCCATAAATTTAAAAGCTTAAGCTACAAAAACTTACCACTTTCTCCTTCAATCTTTTGGGAATTGATGAGCACCTTTACTTGGTGAAGATCTCTCCAAATCACCATCAAAAACCCATAAAAAATGACAGCCCCCTTCTTCCTCTTCTCCTTGGTTGAATATCACCCTTACTTCTCTTCTTTCCTTTTGTTTTTGGTCTCTCACGTTTATTCTATCAAATGAAGCTAATTTTTCTTTTGTCTTTTTATGCTCTCCATTGATTGTACACATGTCATCTCATCATTGGCCATCACTAACGATTCATTAATCCACTAACTTCTTGTAAAAAGACCATATTACCCTTTAATGAGTTTAACTCACCAACTAACCGAATTACATTCAAAAAATATATCATAACCATGTTATTATCAAATTGACCATGAAATGCTCTAATTATGGTCAATACTTATTGATTGGATGCTTTAAAAAAAATTTTAATGGTTTAAAATCATCAATACCTATTATTTTCCAAAAGGAGCATTTTAGTGTTAAACTTTCGGAACTTTCAAAATTTATCAAATCGGACTTATTTTTGATCTGTTTTTATATCATTAAACTCTAATACTTATTTCGGATATTTTTCAATATTTCAGGATTGGGTCCTCCAAAAATCACTATTTACCCAAATTCACTATTCATCTAAAAATACTATTCATTGAAAATAAAAATTTATATTCAATGAAAGGAAAGCTTCGGAGTTTTACGTAATGCATGAAATAAGAAGATGGATGAATGTTTATAGATAACTCAAAGTAATTATAGGCAGACATTTCAATTTGTTATTACTAACATGTGTTTTAATATTTATTTTAAAAATTTTTATCTTTATCTAAATATTTTGTGAGTAACATCTAGATTATTCTAATATGAATAAAATCAAGCTATTGACACTAGTATTCAAACTAATTTTGATATTGTGTAACAGAATAGATGATGATTTAAATATGGAAGTGTAAAGCATAATAAACAATTTTGGATCATTAACTTTCTCTATGTTATGATAATTGGAGCAAATTGGGGTAACTAAGTAGTTCACACTTAACACCTAGAATTATCAATAATTTCTCTGCTAGTTTTAAGTTTAAAGTTCTAATAATCTCCAATCATTAGTCCAACTACCTAGTTGATCTTTTGCACATTCTGCTTGATTATATCCTTGATACTTAAGTGAATGACTCCGAATTTTGTCTCATATATCTATCAAGAAAATTCATAAACCATTAATGTAAATATTTGTTCACAACTAAGGGCAAAAACTTGTTTGGTAATGCATTGTCTGGAGCAAAAGTTATCTCCCAAATGTATCTTTTTTTCGTATGGCAAGTTGCTAAAGTAGACTCACTACATTAGAAGATTAATCTTTCTTAATAGGTTTCCAACTTGCTGCATCTACAAAAACCAATTTGAAACTCTTTCCCACCTCTTTTACAATGGTAATTACTTAATTGCATCTGGAGCATAATTCTAGCCATCTATTTGCCTAATGCTACCAAGTACAGCCATACTGAGTTTCTTGAATGGTTAGGTTTGAATAAAGGCATCAATAAGGGAAATAAAGGCATCTATCTGATAGTTGTATACCATTTGGAAAGAAAGAAACAATAGATTCTTTAAGGGAATTGAAAGCCTCAACGAACAAGTTCTTGCAAGACTAACATTCTAGATTGTAGAGCAACATTTGACTAATTAAAGCATCAAATTGCAGTGAAGCGATTGTTATCTTATAGATGATAGTTATCTAGTTGCCACAAAACTAACATTGAGATTATAGTTCTTCTCTTAGTACTTCAACTATTCTAAGAGTGAAGTAACTAGAGAGGGAACTCTCACTATCATAACAGAATTTACAAGCCAATTATCTAATCATGCACCAATTAATTAGTTTAGATAAAATGTGGAAGGGACCCATATTTATTCTAGAAAATATTTAATTTATTGTTTTGATTATTTGGCTTAAGATTTTATCTCATTTTTTAAACCTTTAATACCTTCCAACGCTTGAATTTTTTATGTTACATCTTCTTCCTGAATACAATGTTTTATTTTTAAAAAGAAAAAAAAGGCATTTAAGGAAAATTCTTAATTGAGTAACGAGATGTCTAGCATTCGATTAAAAGAGTTTTTTATTAAAAAATATATTAATTTTTCTTAAAATTTATGCTTTCAATATGTCATATTAACTATTATTACTTGTACAGTTGTTTAATCTTAAACTTCAAATACTATTAAATTTGAACGTTTCCATTGTCTTTTTTTGGTCTCAATTCACGTGCAACCTTAGTTTCATACGAGGGTTTCATGAAAGCTTCAACTTCAAGGGGAAAAAGAAACTGTAGTTTAAATTCACTTCTTCGTAACAAATTCGATCGCATTAAACAAGTAATCTAATTCCTAGTCAAGAACAACTACAAATCTAAGCAGTAAGATTACGTCATGAGTGACATGGGACACTGCAATGTGGCAGCGCTTCGAGCATGTCCAATTCATAGGACAATGTTCGCGGTAGGCCGGGCCCCACATGAATTGCGCTGTTCCTTGTCGTAAAAGTACCGTACCCATGCAACGCTATGTACTCGCACCGCACCTGATTGAGTACCAACCCCGCAAAAGTAACGGGGGGAGTCTCTATCATACTTCTGTGGTCATTATCAAGCGTCACGAGCCCCAAAACTACGGGGTACAATATTCAACTTTAGTATGTTTCAACCACTAGCAGCCCGCCACATCATTCTTGTGGTGGTTTTACTTTTGATCTCATTTTCCATTACTTTTTTCTTTCCCTTCTCCCAATTTCGTTGCCGCTGATAATTTAAGTTTATTTTAAGTTAAAATTTGTCATTTTTATGGATCCAAGTGTTTCAAAAATTAAGGTGATAACATTTTTACTGAATATAATAACTATATTTTTTATTTTGTCTTAGAGAAATCTTCATAAAATTGAAAGGTGATATTTTCTAAATGGAGTTACTTCTAATGACATTATAAAAGATGTCAAAGATTTTATTATATGAATCTCAAGATATATAAATAAGAAACATGTAGTCATTACTTAATGCTAAATAATGCACTATACAATATTTGCATATAATTATTTATAAGATTTGGTTCAGTCGGATTTTGCCGGGGCTGAATATCGTTATTCGGATCCATGATTCTGATTGATTTCGGCTACAGGATAC
>JAOTBA010000008.1:31040017-31060170 GCA_025629845.1 Erythroxylum squamatum | reverse complement strand
TTTTAATCTCGCTTTGACAAAAAGTTACTAATCTCTTTGACACGACTAGTATTTATAGCCTTCGTCTTCAACTGCTTTTTGAAAACTGCTTCTTGATTCTTTAAAGAAACGGTTATTCAGTTGAGTTCTGTAACTAACTCAGACTTATGCTTCCGTCTGCTTTTGCTTTCGTCTGCTTTTGCTTTGCGTCTGCTTTTGCTTTCGTCTTCTTTTTCTTTCATCTACTTTTGCTTTGTGTTTGCTTTTGCTTTCGTCTGCTTTTGCTTTCTTCTGCTTTTGCTTTCATCTGCATTTGCTTTCGTCTGCTTTTGCTTTGCGTTTGCTTTTGCTTTGCGTCTGCTTTTCATTCATCTTCTGTCTGCTTTCTAGCTTCTGCTTTCTTGCGTATGCTTTCTAGCGTCTGCTTTCTAGCTTCTGCTTTCTAGCGTCTGTTTTCTTGAGTCTGCTTTCTAGCGTCTGCTTTTGCTTTCATCTGCTTTCTAGCGTCTGCTTTCTTTCGTCTGCTTTCGCTTTCGTCTGCTTTCTAGTTTATCATCAAAATTATTAATTATAAAGTCATTTTGACTTAACATCCAAGAGGTGCTTAATTAAGGTTTAATGCTCCAAAGATTTTCTCCTTATAAGAAAGGGGTGTGTATCTACTTAACACATAATAATTCCTTATCTATAAGAATTTATCATATTTTCTTGGCTAAGTGCATGTTGTTAATTGGTTTTAAGAGCTTATCCCTAATCTTTCTTCCTACTCAGTGGTGCATACTTATGTCCATTTTACCATGGCATGTGATGATTTATTTTGATCCTCTATCTAAAAGAAGATTTTCATTGATTTCTTAATTTCTTTGATCATATTAATAATGAGGAAAATGTGAGCACACCAGTGCATATGAAAATTGCTTATAAAAGATATTAGTTGCAATCTTACAATATATAAAAGGATTTTGCTTTTCTAATTCACTATTATTCTTTGGATAACATCAAATAGAGCTTGATAATCTCTATTTATAAGTCTTATGATAGTAATAGGAGTCCTAAGGTATTCAAAAGGAGGTCTTTTAATCTTCAAACCTGCTATATTTATTAAATTGTCATCTTAGTTATAATTGTTATCTTAAACAAAAATGCAATTCTTCTTCATGTTGATCTTTAGACCTAATATATCACTTAATTATTAAATTATTTTTATATACAGTCTTATACAGTTTTCATTATCTTTACACAACAACTTAAGGTCATTAGCATAAGATAACTTGTTGATCTTTACCTTATGAAATTTGTAATCAAAGGTGAAGCAACCCCTTTCTATTATATTCCTATGAATGTCTTAAAAGGAATTCTATGTAAATCATAAACAGGTAAGGGGAAAAAGGGTTTTCTAATTTAAACCTTTCCCTCTATTGAATGTTTAAGATGGTTTCTTCATTGAAAAAAATGTTGAAATAAGTGGTTATAAATAGTCTTTGATCCATTTGATAATGAGTAGGGATATCCCATGAGTTCCATTACCTCAAGAATAAATCTCTAGCCCACTAAGTTGAATGATTTATGGATATTAATTCTTATTGTGTAGCTCTTGAAAACATTGCTCGTATGATAATCTTTAATCACCTCTTGTGGTAGAAGTATATTATCCTCTATGCCCCTCCTTTGAATGAAGGTTACTTGACTTTGACTAATGATGGAATTGAGATTATCTTTTTATCTAATAGCCAGCATTTTTGGAATAACTTTGTAGATCACATTACAACAAGAAATAGGTCTATATTCTTGTGATTTGATAGGGTTAGGCTTTTTAAGAATGAGGCATATATAGATTATATTCAATTCTTTTAGCAATTTTCCATTTCATAGGAGCTCCATAATTGCTTTTGATGCCTACTTTCCCACTAAATGCCATATTTTTAAAAAAAATAGAATATTAAGTCCATCATGACTTATTGCTTTCCTAGGATTCAAACTAAAGAGAGTTAATTTAATTTCCTTTACACAGAATGTTAGTTAAGCTCCTTGATTGCTCCTTATTGATTAACTTTGGGATAAAGGTTCTTAGTTCTTAGAAATTGTGTCTCTGAAATGGATAAAGATCACTTTTTTTATATCTTCTTGAGAGTAAATAGTAACCTAATTCACACTAGGTAAAGATGTTATCTTATTTGTTCTCTTTTAGATTAGCAAAGAATTATGGGAATAACTTGTATTCCTATCTTCATTCCTCAACCGTAACACCCTTGGACTCTATCTTAAAAATGAGAAATGTATCAATTGATAGTTTTATATTTAAATAGTAGTACATGTGGGAGTTGTTGCTTTCAAGAATTAGCCTAAAACAAAAAAAGGAGAATGCCAAAAAGGTATATTATACTCTTTCAAGATTGTATCATAGCTTATACTTTTGTCCCCTAACATAAAATCCACTTCACAACTGATCTGAGTTTGAAGGGGGGAAAAAGTAAGTAGGTACCTCTAGGAAGGTATTTTTTGACCTAGTTTAATGAGACCTATTGTTGAGTGTAAAAACGTATTGTGCCTATCTAGATATTTTCCTGTAGCTTATAATCTAAATTTACCTGTCCTTTGGTTTTAAATAGACAATGGGACTTAGATGAGTCTTGAAATTCATTTCTTTTAGTACTTAAGTCTTTGAAATTGTAGTCCTTCTTTTCCTCTCTCTAATTAAGTACTAAGTTCTATAACACCTGACTATCTTTATCTAAAACTTGATTATAACTAATGCTTATTTTTCTAGTTGCTTAAGAGTTACATTATAAGAATCAACATAAGTCTTACTTTAAGTAAGGTTCAAGTATTTTCTCTTCTCAAATATATTTTCCATTATGTTGTTCACTCTAGTTTTACTTGAAATCTTCAGCTTCTCCTATACTGCTTGTAGTTTCCTTATGCATTTGTATGCTATAAATCGTTTTGAATTTATTTGTGATCCCTTAATGATTGCTTTATCAAACCCCTTTAATTCTATTAAAAGTTGATAAATCTAATGGGTAGTTTCTTTTGGTAGAACTTTGATAAAGATGAATCTCAATTAGAGAGTGATCTATGGATAAATAGTTGCTGAAGTGGTCTTTGCTAGTTGAGATTTGACTTAACCAATGTGCATTCACCAGAGCTTTATATACATTTTTTATGATAACTTATTTCTTTATTGATTGCTTTTCCAAGTGAAGTGACTTCCATCATATGTCAAATATATTTCCCAATTTTGTTAACATAATCTCTAAATCCATTTTGAGGAGATTCATCCTTGTATTCTCCACTCTGCTTCATATGAGAAAAGAATGATGTTGAAGTACAAAAGTGATGCTTAAAGTTATCAAGCTATTTAGAATTTCAATCAATAAATGAATAAGCTGAGATGAGCACCTGACATCCATTACTTTAAAGATCCTTAGATTACATACTATAATGATTCTTCTACTAATATAATGTTGATGAATTTCAATGTGGTCAAAGACTTCTCAGAAAACTATAGGCTTCCTTTGAGTTTACTTCCTTTATTTTTGGTTTTTAATAATCTTATTAACATTTATTTTTTATGATCAAAAATTCTTTTAATAGAAATTTTAATTAAATATAAGGGTTCTTATAAGTATGTACTTTTATCTTTTTATTGATGCAATATCCAACAAAAAATTTCATATCGATATCATAATTTAACCCATTATTATAAGTAATTTAAATTAGACATATAAAAAAGCATTCAAAATTTATCTTCATTTAAAGGTGACTTCATTTTTTTTAATTAAGTTGAAAAATCTTGAGTAAACTTAAATTTACGGTTCAAATTTGAAACATGTAAATTTATGTCAAACAATTTTTTACTAAATTTAATTTTTTATCTTTTAAAATACTTAAAAATATTAATTTAGATAATTGAGATGTTTAATTTATTTACTTTAAATAAAAGAGATTTACCTTTTAATCATTTCATAGGTTAATTACTGTATAAATTAACAAATAAGTTTCAAAATAATTTTATTAATAAAATTTTATCGATATAATGATTAATTTGTTTGTAAGTTTTAATAAACTAATTTTAAATTGATATTAAGTTTTCACTTGATATCCCTCCAATAAGTGGCTCAACCCATTCCTTATAAAGAGGTGAAGGAATCTATACCTTGCGTTTAGCTATCCACAAAGCGTCATAGCTCACTCACTTATGCCTCATGGTGTACATACCCTACCTCACCATAAGGTAGGGAATGATTTCACATGTAAGGTCTTGATCTTCATGCCTCTCTTATATAAAGGAAAGCTCTTAGACATAAGGTAAATAACCCTCACTATATAAGATTTCTATATTAGTTAATAATAACTTTATGATCAAAGTCTATCTTTCAAGGGAAATATCGACACTATTTGTAAGTATAGAAGGTTAAGTCTTTAGTGGCCTAAAGCGTTTTAGTCCATAGATATAATAGAGGCCCACCAATTTAGGGAGGGCCAATGGTCCAAGAGCCTATAAGGTTAGCAGAGAATCAATTAGCACCATCTATAGGAAAACAAGGAGCCAAGTGCGAGGGACTCAATGACCATATAATCACCACTAAAAGCTTCCTTTACCAGTCATTAGCCTTGCGCAATTTTAGGATTAAGTTTGAAACGTGAACAAGTTAGTATGAGACATAGGCATTCATACTATAGGGGAGCAACCCAGATATCATCATATTGATGATTCTGTAAGGCATCCATACAAAAACAACATTTTTCATGCATTGTCTTCAAACATGTTGTAGGAGGACTAACATGACTAGAGTTATGATAACACATTTATCTTAACTACTCTAAATGAGTTGCAACACTAAATTTCAAAATTCTAACCATGGAACTATTATATTTTTTAATATATTCAACAGATTACATAGTATACTATAGAGAAATTATGAACCATACAATGCTATACACATAGTTTCATCATTGAGGTTACCTACATTTCAAATATTAACATTGCTATAGAAATTCTATCATATGGAATGGGTTTATGAAAGCACCAACATATGAAGCTGAAGAAAAAAA
This sequence comes from Erythroxylum squamatum, assembly GCA_025629845.1. Lineage (NCBI taxonomy): Eukaryota > Viridiplantae > Streptophyta > Magnoliopsida > Malpighiales > Erythroxylaceae > Erythroxylum > Erythroxylum squamatum. The sequence continues at coordinate 31,055,136 of JAOTBA010000008.1, read as the reverse complement.
CACGAAACTTTAAAGAAATATAATAAAGGTCTCAAAAATTCATTAACCTTAATGAAGGGAGCAGTCACTTAACATTATTACATAGTTTTTATAACTAGGTAGGCTAGTTGGAGAAGGTTAAGTGACTAGGAATTTTTATAGAGAACTAAAGAGAAGAGAGGGAAAGATATTTGATGTGAGAGTAATTGCTAAAATGGAGTTAGATAAGCTACCTTGCCACAATTGAATGTTTCTTTTAATAAAACTTTTAATTACACCCAAGAAAAAGACATGTTACGCCCTCCAACTCACCTCTTGCAAGGGTTTAAAGAGAAGAACACAGATAATTACTACAACTTTCAAAGAGATTACAGACACGATATTAAAGATTGTAAGGACATAAAGAAGGGAGTGAATAGCCTACGCCAACAATGCTAGTTAGTAAGCTTATATATGAGTAATAAAGAGAAACTCAAATGGCAAGTTCATGATCTTTAGTCCAAAGATGAAGGAAGCTACCACTAGAATCCTTAAAGTAGGGTAATTAATGTTGTAGAAGGAGGAGACCTAAAGATAAACATGTCTTATGTTAAAATATCCTTAAAAGTTCACTCAAATACAGTAAATATTGTGTACTAATTAACCATAAAGAGACAAAATAAAATGGAAATCGCCTTTGACATTAATGTAACAGTGTTATACAATCCTAACGATGATGCCAGAATAAGGATTCTTATAGATAATTGTAGCCCTTATGATATTCTTTTATATATTGAATTTGTAGCCTTAGGATGTACCCCACACAATTCATACCTACACACACCACTTTAATTGAATCTTGATAAGGAGAACGATAGTGAAGTAGAAGGTGATAGTTTCATTAAAAGTAGGAGGACATCTAAGGGATGTCACTAATAATGGTTAAGTTTCATGTGGTGAGGATGCCTATAAATTTTAATTTCACCCTTAGAAGACTCAATAATCCTTTTTAAGACTATTCTATGCTCTTAACTATTGACTGAAATTTTTTTTAGATTGTGGAATAGGGGAAGTTATGAAGTTATAAGTGACCTTAGTATAGAGAGATAATGTTATTTAACATCACTGAAAGTTGACAAAAGGTATAACTTCTTATTAATGTTTAGGTTTGGACAATCAAGATCCTAATAAAGAGCTATACATGCTAATAAGGATTGGATTCAAATTTTAGTAAGGGAAAATGTAGGCCAATAATTATTTAGAGTCGGTAATGTAAAGAGAGAGAAAGGATAGAAGCTTTATTGGTCAAATATGAATACATATTCATATAGGAGCCTTTGGACATTTCGATAATCTATTCCTTAATCATCACTCATATGTTAAATATTGATTCCAATTCTAAACATATTTAACATAAATGAGAATACTTTCGCTCAATAGACTATAGGCTATAGATCTTCACTTGAAAAAGCTATAACAAGTTCACTTTATTAGGGTAGTATGATAACCAAAATGAATAGAAAACGTAATATTGGCTAGGCAGCTAGGTGTAAAGTGTAGAATTTGTATTGATTTTACATATCTAAGTAAAACGTGTCCTAAATAAAATTATTCTCCTTCAAATTCATTAATTAGTAGGTTTCACTTATAGTCACTAGTGGCTCAACTTTATGGATGTGTATTAAACATATAACCAAATTTACATGTATAAGAGTGCACCTCGTTTATCACCTATTAAAAATGTATTGTTGCAAGATAATCACCTTTAGCTTAAAGAATTCGAGAGCTAATTACCATCAATCAATTAATAGAATATTTGATCTCTAGTTAGGGAAGGATACAGAAGCTTATGTGGATGGCATGATAATTAAGATAAAAAAGGGATAAGATCATCTATTATATTTAGATTAAGGTTTCAACACTTTGAGAAAATATAATATAAATTTAAATTTGGTAAAAAAAATGTTTTTTTCAAGTATTAGTAACAAACTTTTTAATAGTAACACAAGGAGCATGGAGATCCATCACAAAAAGATATATGGTGCCATCATTGACATGATCATCCCTAAGTATGTAAAGGAACTACAAAGGCTAATAGGACGTATTGCTAATTTGTCATACTTTTTCTCAAGATCTATGAATCATTACCAATTTTTCATTGAAATCTTAAGGAAGTAAGAATTTATGTGGAATGATAACCATAAGTAGTTTTTTTAGTAGATAAAGGCATCTTTACATCATCCACCTTTACTATTCACCTATGTCATAACTAATATACATATACGTTATAATATCATTGGAAACAATAAGTTATATGCTAGTACGGTAGCATGATGACAAGGACAAACATGTCTATTATGTTAAGCAAAATCCTAAAAAGAGCATAGGCATACTACAACAAGCATGAAAAGGTAGCTTCATAATATTAGTTTTAGTACAAAAGCTTAGCCCTTATTTTCAGACTCATATTATTAATGTAGTAATAGACATTCCACTATGATAATATTGCATAAACAAGACTTGTTAGGAAGGTTAGTCAAGTGTTGATAAAACTAAGCCATTTTGACATATGATACTTGCCTAGGGATGCACTTAATTCACATTTGATAGCTAATTTGCTTATCAAATGTATAACAAAACCACTTAAGGAAAAACATGAAATAAAGCCATGCTTATGGGTAACATATTTAGATGGACCGTTAGGAGAGAGTGATGTAAGTTTGTAATTCAAGAGCCTTATGAATTAAAAATCAAGTATACTTAGATGAACAAGTTTAAAGCATCCAACAATGAGGCTGGGTATGAAGCTTTATTTGTTAGAGTAAGATGTTCAACCCTCTTGCAACTTTAAGTCAACTTATTTTGATATAATTCCCAATTGGTGGTAAACTAGGCTAAAAGGCGTATGAGCTCAAGGAAGAATCCCTAAGCACATATTATTCTAAATACATGTAACTTATAGAAACAATGATAATAAAAGTTAAATTCATACTTATAGAGCATAATATGGTCTAAACCTATAAAAGAAAATGAATTCTTATAAAATTCCATCCCCAATATATGTTAGGAAGGGTGATTGTATGAGGATATGAAAACACACCATAATTTGTTATTGAGGACCTTTAAAGGATTGGGTTATGGCATTGCACTTATATATCATAAAAAGGACATGTCTAAAGAGTAGAAAAAAAGAAAAATTCATAATTTATTATGAAGAAAAATACTTCACAATCAATGGACAATTATATTGCATGTCTTATGCACTTATATATACCTACACCATATAGGAAGATGGGAGATTCCCTAAATATTGGAAGAATGCCATGAAGGGTGTGTATGGCACATCAAAGGAGTCCACTTTGACTTATAAAATAGTAAGGAATGGATATTATTAGTCAACCCTAAAGAAATATGATTAAGGTCATGTGAAAATAAGTATCAAAGGTATGTAGGGTAACATCACAAGCTTGTAACTAGATAAACATCCATTTCACACCCCATCTCCTTTACCCAATATGGTATGCATATTCTTAAACCTCTTTCCCTAACGATTAAGGCATGTTAGGTTTATACTAATTACCATAAATTATTTCACTAAATAGGTAGAGGTCAAGTTTTATACAACCTTCACCAATAAATTGTAAAGGCTAATATTATTAGTCGATAAAAGATTACTCTCATTTTGATCATAAATAATGTAACTCGATTCAATATCAAAATCCTTAGAGAATTTTAGGAGAGATCCATAATATCACTATGCTTTACTTTGGTAGCTCACCTTTATGCCAACATCCTAATCAAAGTTATAAATTTAACCATTCTCTAAGGATCAAAAACCAAAGTTGAGGTAGGCAAAAGAACATAGGTAGAAGAAATATACACTATCTTATATGCTTATCGAACAAAACTAAACCTCAACATAAGAGTCACCTTTTAGCTTAGTATTCAAACTAGAAGTGCTCATCCTTATTGTGTTCAAAGTAACCATCTTAAGAGATAAAGAGTTTAAACTAGACCTAAATAATGAAAAGCTTAAAAAGAGCTAGATTAATAGATGAAAAGAGAACTAAATCCCCACTAAAAAATAGAACCTATCAAATAGAGGTTAAGGCTTTACAACAATAAAAAGATGAGAGCCTAAAATTTAAAGGACGATGATTCAATAATGAGAACCATGAACATTATAGATTTGAGGAAAGAGAAAAACTTACCTCGAACTGAACCAAACCATTTAAAATTTAAGAGGTGTTTAAACTTAGCACTTACAAATTTTCATAGTTGAATAGGAAAGAGATATAGCCTTATGCCATGATAGTTTCACATATTTATTAAAACATGAGCTAACCACAAAGTTATCTTGTTTTTAAAAGGATACAAAGTTGTACCATAACAATTCAATACATTCATAAAGATGTGAGTCAACTTTATAAGTTTTCATATATTTAAAATTTTATAGGTCTTTTACCATAACAATTCCATGCATTTAAAAAGATGAATGCCTATACTTACTAATAGTGTATATTAGTAGAAAAATATAAGCCAACTTAAATTTTTTCAGATGTTAAAAAATATACAAGTTTGAAAAATAATAACCATATAAATTTTAGTATTAAATCACTCAAATATCTTACAATTGTAAGAAACCTCATATATTTGTTGTTATAAGTTTCATAATAAAGCTTACGTGTACACTAAAAACATCATTCTCTAATAAAACATTGAAAAATTAATTAAAGAAAATAACACTAATAACAAGTATATCTAAAAAAGATAAGTCTTATATTTAAATTCAAAAACTTTACACAACTTATGCAGCTAACAAGAAAGGGAAAAAATACATGCCCCCTATAAGGAAGTCCATTCATTCTTGAATTACTTCGCTTTACTTGCTGAAGGAATATGGGTAGTCATTTCAATATTGTCAAAACATTGGTTTTAAGGCTCGAACAAGACCTGAGCCAAATAAAGTGAACTCGGAGGCACAACCCATTGCCAGAATGGTGAAGGCAGTCTTTGTACATCAAAAAATGAGCTCATAAGTTTGACACAATCATCTTGGAACAAGCCTAGAAACTCGTCATCTACAAACCTAACCCTAGTCATTTTCTCAATAATGTTGCTTTCAATTAGAACAACCTAATGAAGCAAGTTACCAAAGTTTAGTTTTAGTTATCTAAGCTTCAATAATTTCTTTAAGCATCCTTCAATAAAAAAGGTGTGTTATTCTTTTCTAGTTTAGCAACTAAAATGTCTTTCCTTATAGAAAGTTTTAATAAACTTATAACTTACGCTTAGTTTTTTTTTATGCTTTCACCACTTCCTCCAATGTCAAATAATGTTTAGCTTGTCATAGCGGCTTTGGAGTACCATAAAACTATACTTCAGCTCTGTAACCTCTTTTTTCCTCTCTTTTTTTAAGGTTACCAAGTAATTAGTTATCTTATCATTGTCATTGTTTAGCTAACTTTGTATCCATGCAGTCCATTCTAGCTTTATTATTTCCCTTTTCATGCACATAACTAATAAACTAAATGCTTATAAGAGTTTTGAGTTAAAAAAATCAAAGAATGCAATGCGTAAAGATTGACCATGTAATTTGATCATACCTTGCCATGTTACCTTGGTAGACCTATTAACTGAATATATTCATCCCAACGACTAAGTTAATCACTTTAACATTCCAATGAGGGTAGAAGATCATATTATACCTTTTAATTGTTAACCTATGACTTAATTATCTTAAGTTTAGGTATAGTAAAAGTTCTCTCTCGTGGAGCTTAAGCAAGAACCACTTTATAAGCCTATTCTACAGGAATGACTTATTGATTTATTGTTTCATCTATCTTCCTTTTATTTAAAAGTGTAATATTAATGCTACCTTCCTTATTATTATCCTTATTCATCAATTTTATTAGATTCATATCCACAACCATAAAAGGCAAAGTAAGATTTATTTAAAAATATATATGTTTTGTGGCTAAAATGTCAACTTCTAATAAGACTTCTTCTTCTAGCATTGCATCCTTAAAAAGTAGTGAAAATTGCTTGTCTAAGAGGATCTTTGCTTTTTCCTCTAATAATATGTGGCCTTCATATCTCTTGTTGAAGGACAAACTTGCATTGTCCCATATAAATTTGAAACCCCACCTAATAACATTCTCCAAGCTCAAGAATACAAAATTCTTTCTATTTATAGGTCCTTTTAGGGGCATAGAGAGCCAAATCTTTGGTACATAATTAAGGATAAATCATGTTGAGTATTTCCTAGCATTTTTGACTTGATGCATATAGAAAAAAAGTGATGCCAAAGGCTCCATATTCCTCATGTGGCAAGTCACTATGAAACAAGTGATGATACCTTAAGAATGAGGATGGAATTGAATTAGGCATAAGTTTGTGTCTTCGTTAATGTCATAAACTATGTTATGAAATGGTAGCCCCATCCAATTCTAGAAGCTATTAAAGTAGCTGCTGATTTCCTTAAGCTTAAAAAGAATGCACTTTGTAACTTAACATTTTCCTAAGTCGAACATAGTGTGAGATGTTAAAATTTTTTGCTTTATAAGGGTTGACAATCCTTGAAAATGGTTGGATCTACAAAGGTTACTCTTTTGTATATGCAACCCTTAAATTAATGTGCCATATGGAAGGAACCCTATATTTAGTCCTAAAATAGGACTCTTGATTATGTATAAACTTGTTACTTAAATAATTATCACTAGAGTGAGACATATTGTCATACCTCGTATAGAGATGAACAACGAGACTTAAGTTATAACCCTTTTAAAACTCACATATACTATAGGCTAACTATCGTAGATTGTAGGTTTATCTTGATTGGGTTTCAAATCTAAAATGAGTTAGTCTTAGGGGTTTATATATTGTCATTCAATAGCCCATATCTGGACACAATATAAGTTCATGATCATAACACCAATACACTTCTTGAAACCTCTTTGCTAAAAATTTATCGCACTAAGTCTTTTGCTTTCAATTTGCTTCAGGACAATTAGACATGTAAACTCTTATTAAAGAAGAATAATTATAGATGTAGGCATTTTATAAAAGAAGAATGCTATAGAACCTTAATAGTGTAAACCTATCATAAGACTTTTGATCTTAATAAAGTTTCCATAATCTTTATTAACAATTTATAGGAAAATGGTATCCCTTCAATTCCCATCCCATAACTTTTAAATGAGGTAGAGGAACCCATGCCTTATATCAACCTAACCACAAGACATCTCAACTCACTTATCCATATTTTATAGTGTTTATTCCCAACCTCACTTCAAAAGGATGTATTCGTGTGTAGGGTCCTAATGTAATGCCCCAACATATACTCTGGAAGTATTATAACATGTCTAGGGTGTATAACATAATGAGTTAAGTAAATCTAAGTATAGTAAGAGACATAATGTTACTTAATGTAAAAGAGATGGGTAAATGGATCATTTGTTCACTTTGACATGGACATACATGCCTAGACGTGAAATATGTATGAAATTTTTTGATGTGTTTGCTTGGATTATGAGCGCGATGTGAGAGCAATTGATAAAAGAAGTATTATATAAGCAAATGGGATGTTTTTGGTTAAATTTTTTTGTGTTGCTCTTGCATGGTAAGACTGAAGTTAGTTGATTTGGGATTATACCTCGCTGAATGGATAGGTTCCACTAAACAAATTTATGTAATTTGGCCATATTTGGGCCTGTAGACCTCCAAATTGGATAGTTTCAATTGGAGATTAAACTAGAGACATAAGTATAAACTTTCATGAAGGAACCCAAATCTGATTTTGCCTCTAAGAGTTTTGAATTCTATTTTCAAGTTGAGTTCTGGCTACTGTCCTTGTTTTCAAACAACCTATAGTTTTTGGGGTATAACTCCCAATATAATTAACCAAATTGCATGAAATTTATGCCACTAGAAACTTAAGACATAGGGGAATGAAATAAATTGATAATATTATAGGCTAATATGGGAATTAAACGAAGAAGAATGGACCAATATGTAATTTTCCTAAAGTCAACTCATGGGCCAATAAGATTAAAGCATGTTTTTCCAATAGAATTGTAACACATGGTTCAATAGAATTGTAACACTTGGTCCAATAGAATTGAAACACATGTTTAAATATAATTTTAACACATGGTTTAGTAGAATTATAACACGTGATCCAATGGGATTGTAACACCTCTTCTAATAGGATTGTGATATATGGTCCAATGGGATTGAAACATGTGCCTAAGACTAGAAAATTCATGAAAAGACATATAGAAAGGGGAGATGGACGAAACTTTGATGTCTTAACTTCAAATTTTTCTCCTCTCCATTTCACCTTCTTCATCCCATCATTTTTCACTTAGTGATTCAAGCAAAGTCAAAGAGGAAGGGAAGGAAAACCATTAGAAGAACTACTTTGCCAATTTTAAAGTTTGGGACATCAATTAGTTGATTTATGTATTTGTGTATGATTGAATGAATATTAAGATTCATTTGGATGTGCAATTGTTTCTAGGATGTTGTTTTGGTGTTACTTTTCATGAACTTGGTTGTATATGACAAGAGAGTATCGTGTAGTGGAATTCTATCTAGGGTTTGTGTGAGCCAGTCACATTGTTTGAGTCATAAATCAACCTACATATCTTGAAATTGCGTGATTTCGGTTGCATATGGAACCTAAAACATAAAGCTAAATATCTCTAGAGAGACTCTAACTTAATTCTAGCTCTATGACCTTGGAAATTGAGATCAAAAAAGGTGACCTAATGTTGCCCCTATTTTGGAGCAGCCTGTGATATTTTGCCTATATCTCATGATTTAGAAGTCCAAATGGTCTGATTGTTAGTGCTATAGAAACTATAGACACAGAGGAAAAAGTGTATAAAAGACTTAAAAACCTAGTTGTGACTTTTTATATATTCATATTAAGGAACAAGTACTGGTACGAATGGAGAGAGTGTCTGTCACGACCATGACATTGTTTTCGCTTCCAATTCTTACCGAGTCTTATTTGAACCTTTTTGAATGTGTATGAAAAGTTTCGAACACCTAGAAATAAATGAAATAAGACTTACCATATATGAACTGGGTGATTGAACATTGAAATTTAAGATTGATTATAATGCATTCTAAAGAAAACTTACATGTACATAAATTATTTGTTTGCATATTTATATCTCATATGTGTATACTATGATTACACAAGTGTGATTTTGATACCCTTCTAATGGTGGTAAGCCATGAATTGCATGTATGAATGCAAATATAGATTTTATGTCTTGAAATGTATATCATATGATTTGTTAATATATGAATTGTGAAATTGCAAATGGTTAAAGGAAATGTTACAGCGCCTACTCTATTATCTTGGTGGTGGATTACAGTGCAGCTGCTACAGTTTAACACCAATGGTGTCTTCATTTGGGACTATAATGTCTCCACAATTTGATACCTTTGGGTATCCACAGTTCGATACCTTCGGGTATCTATAGTTTGATATCTTCAGATATTCACAGCACTCGTTATCCACACCCACTTAACATAGAAAGGAAACTTAACAGTCATAAATAAGACATATAGCATGACAACATGAATAATTGGTATTGATGAGCATTTGTATTGATTGTAATGATGAATTGCAATGATGCGCAATTATATTGATAATTTATATCAATAAGCATTGAATATCAATATTTGGCTTATAAATGTGCATTTTCGTTATATAGATAATATATTGAAGCATATTTGCATTATGTACTTCGCTTAAGTATGCCATCATTGTTTACATGAGTATTGAATATCAATATTTGGTTCATGAATGTGAATTTATGGTATATGAGTTATGGTATTTCTGAATGTGTGTGCTTAGCAGATGACTACTATGAGTGGTCATCCAAACTAAATGTTTTCCCCGCTAAGCTTTCAAGCTTAGCACGGGTTTTAATCTGTGTAGGTCCAAGTCATAGGAGTGAGGTATAGGGAATATCTACAGGGACTAAGGCTAACAAATAGAAGAAAAAAGTACTTTTGGAATATGTTTTTAGTTACAGATGATTGTATATGTAATAAAGAAAGGAAATTGTATGTTTTCTTTTGGATTACCATGTAAATGTAAAGATGCATTACTACTGTTAAATGACAATGTTAAGCATTGGAGACTTTTATAATGTGCATATGTATAGCATTGAATAGAATTGTATACCTTGAATGCATGTACAGGAATTTGGTTGCTATGTATTTAGATGGTTGTAGCTTCCTTATAGGGGGTGCTGCACATAATCATCCCACCTCTTCTATATAAAGGTGAGATTGCACTAGGATGAAAGGTAGTAAGCTTTACTATACAAGATTTCCTTGCATGCCTATTTTTTAAAATAAATACAAATATATTAAGAAGAAGAAGCCGAAGGCTTTAAAAAATAGACAATTATCAGATAACTACTTAACCATAGATACAAAAATCTCTAGTATAATAGGCACTATTGACTCAAGCGCTCAAAACAATTATAAAAGTGAGTAACCAAATAGCTAATATAAAGCTCATTCACAGTTGTTCTCTATCATTTTCTCTCTTTTATATTGTAGTTTCCAATAGTTAAACATAAGGCAATTCCCAACTGATTTTAGATGAGATAGTGCTTCTTTACGAGCTTAATTAGCAATCATAATCTCCTCTAAATTGCATACTGTGATAACTAAAGGCAAATGTAAAGAACTTGGAACCTTCCCCCGTCATCTTGTGCTAGTGACATGCCCATTCTACAACTTTGCTCCATTCCCTATCTTGTCATGAACAATGAAGCAACTATTGAATCTTGGTCCATAAGTCTTGAGAAAAATGACATTAGAAGAAAACATGATTGATGGATTTTGAAAAAGTCTGGAATAGATATAATCTTTGCAACTTTGATCCTATCTTTTGCCTTTAAGTGCTACTTAACTGCTTACCAAAATATAAAGGAAGATTTTGGAACATGAGATGTAGAACAAACCAAATATGACCATATTACTTTATGGATATGAAACTTGAAAAGCTTTAAATGGGATTAATTATAAATCTGTTAGAATTATCCTTAAACCAAGTAATGGAATCCAAAGAGAAGGGATCAAGCTTGTAACTAGGAAGATTAGCCTCAGTTAGAGTTAGACCTCTAGAGTTGCATCTCTATTCATTCCCATTGATAATTTCTTTTACCTTGGCATTGTAAGGCATCCTTATTCTTAAGGAACTTAAGTATAATGTAATTTTTAATGGCCCTAAGTTGATTCAGTTGTCATACCAAAACCATGTATCCTTTTCATCACTAATCAAATTCTTGAAAACTAGACTAAGTTGATCCCTCTGTCAAAGCATCTGCGTCAAATTCCAAGATGCTCTGTATTAGAAGCTAAACCCTAGAAATTGATATTAGACAAGTAGTAGTTAAGTATACATTTAATTCATATTTCCTTTATATCATTGAACAGTCTCCAAATTCATTTTGAAAGCATCTAGTTTATAGATTTACTTAAGATTATTCTTAATTTCCTTTCCTTTTTGGGACAACAAGTATCTATCTATTCAACCCTAGAAGAGGAGGGATTGTCCACATCCCTTAACCATAAGAAGTTCTTATGCATCTTCTCCACATCTTTGATAAGTCCTGTAGGAATAACTATGTGTAGCTAAAATCAAAACAATAAGGTGCAATATGTTTATATAAGAAAGAAAAAAAATTGCTAGCTTAAAGTTCTGTACTTGATAGATTCTATAAGAGGAAGGCAATCTTGAAAGGAATTTTTTTTACAGATATAGGGTGTCCTAGCTATCTAAATGGAGCTTATTAAACCTGGAGACCTGGGATCATACTAAGAGAGGTAGCAGTAACAGTACTTGTTGAGATAAAGGATGCTTTTATTTGTATTAATTACCAGGTGAGACATCTTAGAGAAAGAGGTGAGTGAGCTCATAAATAACATAAGAGAGTTAGGATCAACTCCACATCACAAAAGAAAATTATCAACAAAAGACAAATCAAAGATTTTGAGGTGTTGACATTTATATTGAAAGTTGAATAAGCCATTTTCCTCTATATTTTGAGCTATAAGCCTAGTAAGGATTTGATGGCAAGTATGAATAGGTAAGAGAATAAGGGATCTCCTCATCTGATACCTTTATCCAACTAAACATCAAAGCAGGTTATCCATTAATAATAATACTCTAAGAGAATGAAGTTATTTATACTTGAACCCAATTTATGAAGAGCTTTGGAAACTTAAAAGCAGGAAAACTGTTGAGAATAAAGTTTCATTCATATGAATCAAAAGAATTATTAAAATAAATCTTTAAGAAGCAAATTTTAATTGAAGTTTTGACATTATAATCCTTGAAGAATTCATGAATAAGAATAAAATTACATCCAATATTCCTACCTTGTATGAATGCATTTTGACATGGACTAACAATAAGCTTTAGTATAACTTTTAGTTAATGAACTAACATCTGAGATGAGACAAATGAAAGTCTTTTCAAGCTCCATAAGAATTTTCTTACTATCAAAGAATTCCAACACAGTTTCCACAATTAGATCACTTGTAAGAGGCCAAGTGTTATGAAAAAATAGTAAGAGGCCAAGCAGAGAAGGGATTGGTAAGGAACTCATTCAAAGATTTGAACAAACTAGAGCAAGTGATATTATACCTGCATAAAAGGCTAACTTAGGGATTTCTCACCAAGAGGAGATTTAAAGTTATTGAAGGAAATGGTTTTAAACATAACCTAATATCTACACATAGAATCATCACTTAGATAACATAACCTATTGAGATTCTTATGAGCCAATAAGGAATTATGGAAGAATTTAGTGTTAGGGTTCCCTTCTTTAAGCTAAAGAATCATATATTTTTATCTTAGTAATGACTTGTGGAAGTTAAGAGCTTAAGCATAAATATCTAAAGCTTAAATATCTTGGCTTTTGAGCAGAGAGTTTGAAGGATGGTTATAGCAATCCTTCTATATATGTACGAGAGATTCTTTAGTTACCATAATATTGACCTTAGCATTGGGAAAAAGGCTCCTATTAAGAATTATTTAAGTTCATCTTTGATAGTTCTCAACTTCACCATAATTTGGCAACCTTTATATCCCAGCACGTGCTTCTACAAACCAATCCAAAACACCTTTTGAATACCACTAACCTTGGTTAAATAATTATTAAACTTAGAGGCGGCTTTAATAGGGGACATATTGTTAAGGTGAAGTACTTCTATTGAAGAGTGACCAGAACGAAAGGAAGGACCAAAATTAGCATAACTTGATTAGAAGAGGCTAGCTAAGTAGGATTTACTAAGGCTCTATCGAGCTTTCTTCTAATGAACTAGTCACCATGTTAATTATTATTTCAAGTGAAGAGTTGCCCTCCATAATTCAAGCAAGTGACTCAAATATGATTACTTACAAAGTTGAGCTCCTCCTTTAGATTCTTTTAAATAAGTTTCTTCCTTCTTCCTATTAAAAGTTCAAAATGCAATTCATATCCCCCAACACTAACTATAGAGTTAGGACCCAACTTGTATCCTCTTTTAATCATTCCATAATTTCATTCTTTTGAATGCTAGCTTGGCAAAATATATAATGGAGATAGTGATAGGAGTAAAGGACCATGATAAAGATTGAGATAAGTAATACCTAACAAAATAGGCTTCTTTTCATACATAATATCTTTAACTATCTACTATTTACGAGGACTGTTAAGTACTCTAATGTTCAAAGCAAGAATTGACACTAGGAAAGAATAACTGAGGTTTTCTTCTAGGCTTCATTATAGCACTGGTCTTGAAATCTTCTTTGATGCATTCTTTTGAAAGGAAGATGTTCATCTAAAGATCCTACTTAGAGGGCTCAACACTAGGTTCATCCATATGGCTCTTACCATAATCATTAAGAGAGCACGTCATAATATTAGTTGCCATTTTGACTAATTAGAGTTGAACTCTAAAGTATCTTCCAACATCCTTGAGTTTCCAATGATAAGCTAACTAGAAATCTGGTCTTGCTAAAAGTTCTGAGATATAAAAGGTGATTCCAAGCTCCGTCAATACCAACCTCACCTACTAGGGCATGATCTTGCTTTATTCTTTAGCCCAAAACCCTATTTGAGCTTACCTTTCAAGAGGAGACTTTAAAAGTTCAAAGTAAGTGATAATTTTAAAGAGTCTATCGTAGCCCTCTATCGTGCTAACTAGTCCTTGATAGGTTTTTAAGAGTAGGAGAGACGTATTTCAATGTCCATAAGATCACTAGACTCAGTCTCTTGGTTGTAAGTGAATATGGAAGCTCTTTATCCTTTTCAACCTCTATGCATATTTTGATATAATCTATTCTCTTAGGCTTAGCAGTTTGTAAGTTAAGACATAAGGGTTTTCTTCGAGAACTAATTATGTAACTTAAACTTGAAGTTGTCGACTATTCGAAAGGAATATTGTGAAAATTGATCCATATTAGAACTACATCCACTTTATTCATGTCTAAGTTCATCCCAACTCGTCACTTTTGAAGCATTGAAAGTTTGCCTACCATATGCTATAACCTATACTCCATTACATTTAGTGATTTATCTTGAATAGGGAATTTGAAGATAGATCGTCATCTTTAGTAAGCCAGAAAAAACCCACCTAAGGAATGTAACTAAAACTGATAATTTAAAAGGAAGAAAGAAATACTAAATCTGAAAAAAAAATGGTGATTATGAGACGTAATTATTTAAAAATAATATAAAAAATCTAACAAATAACAAATGAATGAGTGGCCTACATTGACTTAATTATTAGAGTCTATTTGCCTAGAAAACTCCAGCCTTATTTATATGGCCTAAGGGTAAAACTGTTTACAAAATATCATTCCACCTTGGCCAAAGATTTCTTGAATCAATATTAATTGAGAACAACGGAACATTCTCCCTAATTACTTTAGGGTGATGAATCTTATCTTGATTATTCAACTATCTCTATATAGTTCATGCTATATCCAATGACTACCGTTTAAAGACCTTTGATAAAATAGATCACGAGTAGTATCAAAACATAGCAATCCCCACACATGATAACTTTGATGACCTCAAGTCAAAGGATCACTTATACAATCATCACAATGAGAATTCCATAGACATACAAGTAAT
>JAOTBA010000008.1:31011258-31037020 GCA_025629845.1 Erythroxylum squamatum | reverse complement strand
CAGCTTTTAACTTCCAACATATCACATATAACCCATCTTGTACCTAAACCATCTTTTCTATTTCATTTCAAATTCAAGAATTCTCCTTTTTCTTTATACATAAATAAAGGCCAATAATTTCTCATTTAATAGAAAAGTTCCGGGTCCAACAAAAAAGATAATGATATCTCTGTGAGTATTAGGAATAACTTTTGTTTTTGCAAGGATCTCCATTCCTTGTCTAGATATATGTGAAATTTCTTGATGTCATAAAATTAAAGATCTTTTGCTTGGACTACTCAAAATGATCAATGCTTCTGCTTATAATAATATTTCTCCATTTAACCTGAATAACTTTGCATCTATCTTTTCTCCATTTTTAAGTACAAACGCACCTCAAATTATCTTTGAAATCTTGTTGGTAATTTTTATTTTGCACCTAAGATTATTTAGTTGTTATAAGAACAACAAAAAATTTTAAGCCCTCCACGTATCATATCTCCTAAAAAATTATACCATCATACAAATTCAATTTGATGGTTCCAATACTAATAACCTTTAGATGATAATCATCATAATTATAAGCAAATCCTCCTAAAACATGTTCATAATCATGGAATCATTTTATTCTATAGATCATGCAAAAGTAATTCTTAAATCAAAGGGCCAGCATCAATTAGTAACTTTCTAATTTTAATTGTCATTGCTACTTAACAATACAGAATAATACTTTCATTTGAAGTACATGTAAAATTTCATTGAAGAATATAATTTTTCTTGTTTAAATTTCAAGGATCCTTTTTCAGGTGAGCTTTCTTGACACAGTTATAACATTTTCAATCCTTTTTACTTATTGATTTTGATCTACCATGATTTTGATTTTTTCTTAGATTATGTTTCATTGATCTCCCTTGTGTCATCTTTAAGGTTTTGACTTTTTGTGAACCGAAGTGCATCCCTTCCTTATTCTTACACAAACTTTCTTCTTCCATAACTGTAATTGTAACACCATAAAAGACTAAGTAGTCTATAAGAAAATTATTGGTTAAGTTAATAATGAGTTAATCATATAAATCAAGTAGACTTTGAAGTAGAATTTAGGCACATTCATGAAACTGTATTCTATAAATATCTTTCATCTTCAATTTGGTTGTCATTACTTCTATTTCGAACAACTTTGAGATAAAAGAAATAACTCCCATTATTTCATGTAACCAATAATCATATACATGAATAGTATCCATTATCATTAAAGAGTAAATAATATCAATTTTATTTTTTGATGTAGAAGATCTATGTGAGCTAAGAAAATAGAGTAATCAAGTTATTAATCTTCCCTTAGTTACCGAAGTGAATTCTTGCTTCCAAAGAGTATAAAGTTTCTTCTTAAGAAAAATTTTATTGTGAAGTGACTTGCCTTCTTAGAACTTTGTAAAATGATATCATAGGTCTTATGTTGTTTTCTTCCCCTCTACACTTAACAAAACTTCATCAGCTAAAGCAATAAGAAGATTTCTAATAACATTCCTATTCATTTCATTACATTTGACATCATATGTGAAGTTTGTCATCCTTTTACTAATAACTGTAAAAAAATAGTTTTTATAAAGATATCTTTCATGTTTAACTTTCACAATGATAAATTATTCTCGTTAAATTTTTAGTATTAAATTTGGTTGTTATTACTTCTATTTTGAATTACTTTGAGATAAGAGAAATAACTCATCATTTCACGTAAACAACAACTCTATATATCAATAGTTTCCATTACCGTTAAATAGTGACTAATATAAAAATTATTTTATGATATAAAAGAGCTACTTATAGTAACAACCACAAAATACGATAAATAAATACGTACATTCCGATATGACTCTAATACCACTTGTTAGAATTATTAGGTGGATAAAGTAAGATTACATCTCAATTAAGATTGGAGTAAATGACTTCTAAAATATCATTATGAGTAAAAAAGAGTTATTTAGCAAAAGTTTCAAATATTAATTTGTAGTTTAAAACTTATAATGTAATATCCTCACAAGTCCAATTCTTAGATACTTATATTTTTGATATATAATCAAAATAGTTATATTTTAATTTATTATAATCTAAATACTTTCTAATATTTATTTTATTATAAATTATTTATATTTATATAGAAATTTATAGATAATAGTTAGATGCTTCTAATTGAGTAACGTAATCTTACGTCCCTTTTTTAATGATCTCAAATTACACTTTCTGTTGTATGCATATTCGTTACACTCCTAAAGATAAGCTTAATTCAACAGTACAATTAGATTAATTAAATCATAATATCAATTTGTTAGTTAAAACTTATAAAATTAATATCCTCACAAGTCCAGTTCGTAGATACTTATATTTATTTTTGATATATAAACCAAGTAGATGGATAGATAGTTATAAATTAATCAAACTATTTATATTTTAATTCATTATAATTAAAATACTTTCTAATATTTACTTTCATTATAAATTATTTATATTTGTCTAAAAATTTATAAATAATAGTTAGATTCTTCTAATGTTAATCGAGTAATGTAATCTCACATCCCTTTTTTAGTGACCTCAAATTACACTTTCTGCCATATCCATATTCTTTCCCCTCCTAACGATAACCTTAAATCAACAGTACAGTTAGATTAATTAAATCATAATGCATCCAAGATTAGATTAATCTTGCAGCAGCAGAATATATACGCATGCTTACAAATCGCATGACCCACACAAAAACAGATAAAGATTTTAGGCATGTGCATGATTCGATAGTTCTATGATGCCCCAAAGGAGAGTTGTTCGTCACCAGTCACTACTATTTTACTATTGATATCTAAAAAGGAAATATCATTGGAGAACGAATAGATATTGAATGGAGAATATCTAGATCTTGTGTTTGGTGCGATCCAAGTTGGGAAAGCTTTCCAGCTGTACTAGCTAGGCTAATTTTAATTGTATAATTAACATGCACAATCGGTGGTTAGATTTTATTATTTATCTATATCAGAATCAAATCTTATTATGAGAAAAGAATTCAAGTTGGAAAATTGCCTTCTCCAAGTTGGCTACACTCCATATATAGTTTTTTGTAAAGGTATGACTTATGAGTCCCTCTCACCCTGTACGTATTTACACTGGCTAACTACTGACCGTTTGGTGTGTTTGGAATCAAAACTTGATATAATATGTAAAAGGGTTAATTATATTCTACTTATGGTTTAATTTTTCAATTACTCATGATTTGAAAACAACTTCATATTAAAATTTAATTATTTTAATATTTTATCAAGTCTATTTTATCTCTTATACAAGTACCTTAGCACCTGTATAAAATTATAATGAGATTTATTCAACCTAGCTATAAACTGAATTTTCTTTTTCTTTTTCTTTAAAATCTTTTGCATATAAGGTTCTTCTTTAAGATTTTCATAAAGAAAAACAATTTTCATATCTAACTATTCTAGATATAAGTAAAACGCAATATACATTGTTAAGATTACTCTTATTACAGCAAGTCCAGCCACATGAAAAATATTTTATTAAATTCAATTCCTTCGTTTTAAGCATATCCCTTTATTATTAATTATGTACGATAATGCTTAACTTGATCATCATCATTTTTCTTGATCTTGAAGACTTATTTATTACCGATTGACTTTCTTATGATAATAGTACAAATTTATGAGGTTTACTTTTATAAAGAGCTTCAATTTATTCTTACGTAGTTACATCTGCTAGGAGGCATATAGATTACTAAATGCTTTTTAAAGAGTTAATGGCTCTTTATCCTTTATTAAAAGCCAATATGTCATACCACCTTCTATTATATAATCTGAGTGCTAGTCTGGTGGCCTTTTATGTAATTCGATTAATAAATTTATGGAACTTCGTACTTGACTAATTTTTGAACATCTCTGGTGTTACTTCAAAAGAAGTTTGAATGTAATTCATCTTCTATAAAGGTCACATACGTACTGACAATAACCTTGCGGGCAATGTGATCCGATATGAGATACTCTTTCACTTCATCAATGTACCTGGTTCAGCCGGATTCTGCTGAGGTTGAACGTCGTTGTTTTGATCCATGGTCTGTGCGATTCTGGCTGTGAGATACCTGCAAAACAGATAACGGCGGGCCGGGAGTTGTTTCCCGGGAGGCCCCTCCGACGCTCAAGTCAGTATTTGTGAGAGGTTTTGGTAGCTGAAATCGTAGACGAATGGCTAGGGTTATAGTCTCATACCTGGATCACGGTAGAATAGTACCTTATATATGTCGTGGATGCTAGGTTTACGTAGATCTTTGCATTTGCATGAGAGTCTAACTCCTGATGGGCCGAATAGGCCGTGGTCTTGTGAAAATGGGCTGGGGCCTAGCACAGCCGGCCCAACCAAACACAATAAATGAGAATGAAACAGTCAGTTAATAAACAAGATCCAAATGTAAAATTTCTCTAAATTCGTTTTATGCTTAAACTTATCTTGATTTAATTATTAAATATAGTTTCTTTGATTGCTAGAAATTCCAAAAATTTGTAACTATATTCTTTCTTAAGAAATACAACTCTTATTCCTAAATTGATTGACTGAAATCTCTTTTGTTATTAGATTTGACTCTAATCTAAAAAAATTAGGTGACCCTATCTCTAGGATTTCGTACAAATCTTATTATTTATTCCATAATCTATTTATACATATGATTTTCTAATCCTATATATAAACTCCAAAATTTAATTAAAAGGATAGAAAATGCTAATTCAACAATGCAAGTAATCATGAATAATTTATAAGGAACTTAATTTTTTTCAATAAACTAAAGAATCAATCTAAAAACATAAATCTAGGATTTATTCAATTTAAATATATCTTATTTTAGTTCATACTAATATAAAGAAACCTACAACAACCAAGAAAGAACATAAAATATAAGAACTCATTTTAATGGATCTTGAAATCTTGATATCTTCAATTAAATCCTAATGAAAATCCCTTTTTCCACTTTAAATTTGCGCCATTCTTGTCTAAATATATATGCTCTAATTCATATATCTAATGATGTCTTTTTCTCCTCCAACTAAAGCTCTCTCTTTTATATAAAAAATCCCTAAAATTTTTAAGCATCACGACCAATATAAGTCCAACACAGACCTGTGCTAGTCTCATTTTACTCTCTCTAGAAGAAAATTATAATTTTTATAAAAAAAATACCACTAACATAGGTCTTAAACACAAACTTATGTTGGACTTGTGTTGCTTGATGTCTAATATGGCTTTAATATGATCTCATGATGGTGACCCGTGTTCCGAACTCTTCCTCTAAAATTATGTTAAAACTTTTCCAACTTAGTTTCAACTTGCCTAAATTCATTCCTTCTTTATTAAGGAGCTAAAATAAGGCTTATATATCTAATATAAGTTATACGAAGTACCAAATCCTATAAAAGTCAGCCAAACATAGGCAAGATCCTTCAAAATCAAGTTAGAAATATAACTTAATTAGTACTTATCAAATTTCTTATACTTAAGCATTTGTTTGTCCTCAAGAAAATCAAATTTATCACTTTTAACTTAAATAAGTAGTAACTCTAGGAAATAATTTAACAAATCAATCACATCAATCATTAATTCAGTTGCAAAGTTTATCAATTTGCTAGGTACCTAACTACTTGCTTCAAGTGTTAAATCAATTTAATTTAACTCCACAATTCTTTAAATTTTAACTTAATCCACAAAATTTAACTTAATATATGAAGGGAACATACATGAGAAAGATTATTTAACTTTCAAAAATTTACGTAACCCTTGTTGTTAGAAAAGCAAAGCACTAACTTTAAATAAACATTGAAGCATTTAGATGCTTGTTTGAAATTTAACCCAACCTTTTGACATGAGAGTAAACACCTTATCATTAATATCATTGTTACTTAATTAGGTTATTATTAAATGGCTATTAGCACTACTATTTAACTTCAACTTTTTTACTTGGTTTGAAGCCAACAAAGTGAGTTTATTTTATGCTCACTTATTCACGAATATTTTTCTCTTTTTTTCATAAGAAACCTTAGTAGGATACCAAAAATTCTTAAAGAATTCACTTCTAATTTAATTGTATATCCAAATTACACAAAAAGGTATCTTAGTGCAAATCAAATATCCATTTTTAAAATTAATGAAGCAAATTAAAATAAAATTAATCATCAATTCTCATAATTATATGTCTAAATAAATTAAATTAAAAAGACAACAAAATTTTTAATTAATGATCTCAATCAATATTCTTTCAAAAATAAAAATCTTCTCAAAATTATTCTCTATTAAACTAATTATAACAAAATTATAAGCATAAAAGATTAGTTCCCTCCTTCATACTTGAGTTGTATATTGTGCTTAATGTATTCAACATATAAAAATAGTCAAAAACTAGAAAATAAGGGAAAAAGAAGAAAATTAGGATGAGTGGCATTCCTTTGACAATAAAGGCTTTATAGGTGCAGTTTGAGAAGTACAAATTGGTGGTGTGCGTCATCATCCAATAAGTGAAAGAATATTAAGACAAACTTAAATCCATGATTTTAAACTACTTTTCACTTAAAATATATGCAACAAAAATTAACATCATGTAAACATATACTAAAAACTAATTACAAAGATCTATAAAGCTACTAAATTTAAACAAATACACCTAACTCATTAGGTTGTCTCTCAACAAAACACTTATGTATAAGTCATTTAGCTAGACTTCTTATTCAACTCCTAATCATAAACTTGTTACTTTTCAAATATGCCATTTGCTCCAATAGAATAAGATCATCCATGTTTTCTTCTTCACCTAGCATGATACGAGTCACTAATGGATCCGTTGTGATTATTCCTTACATAACAAGAGAAACTTCAACATCAAATAACATTTATATAGGAATAAGTATCATCTTTATCAATAGGACGTCTTAACGAGTTAGATAGATTAAAACCTACTTTCTCATATCCTACCACTTAAGATTAATTTCTTATCATACACATCTATCTTAAGATCAAGGAAACTTATACATCATTCACTATATGATCAACAGTTACAAAGTTAATAGGAAATATGAACTTTTTAACCTTAAACAAAAGTAAAAAAACCTTTTGTAATGCCCATAGGATACTTAATAAAACTAGCCACTAATTGAATACTCATCCTAGTTAGTTTAGGTTTACCCAATTTTAACTTTTTAAACATGTCATATGACATCAAGTTAATAATAGCTCTTAAGTCTGCTAATGCCCTTTCTGTTAACAAATTATCAATGTTATAAGGAATATTAAAACTCCCCGAATATTTAATTTTCTAAGATGGCGAAGCACTCTTCACTTAAATTAGCCATTAATAACTATTGAGTTTCTTCTTATTAGAAAGGAGATCTTTTAAGAACTTGTCATATTTTGCATCTATAAAAAGTTTTAAGAAAAGGAACGTTAATATGTAATTATGTAAAAGGATATAAAAACTTACCAAATTGATCTTTCTTTCTTTCTTAAGCTTGCTCAGGTACGGTCAACCATTCTTTTAACAACACTAATCAACCTATAGATACCAAGTTTTTCCAAGACACGTTAAAACCCTAACATTGGTTACCCAAATCAATATATTGGTCAACCAAACTTCCTTAAACAAGCTTTTTAAAATATTAAAACACACTCTTTTAACAAAAACTTGATCCAAAATAATTTCAAAAGTTTTTCAAAAGTATTTAATGCTTCAAGATGTTTTCTTTAAAATTTCTTATAATTATGATAAAAGATATTTAATATGTCATAATATAATTTATTATAAAGTTATTTATCCTTTAATTCATTGAAATAATCAAGATAAGGTTACAAGAAGGATTATAATGATTTTTCAATCTTGATATACTTGAGTCCTGTTTATTCTTAGTTTTTCACTTAAGTTCCCTTTGAAGCTCTTTTAAGTTGGCATATGTGCTTCACTTTACTCATTTCTCCATCTTTTCATTGCTCAATTTATTCAATTAAATCCTTTGCTCACATTTCCCTTATATTAAACTTCACCTTTCACATATTACTTAATTTTATTGTAATATAGTCCCTAATATCATTACAATTAAGTTCACTAATAACAATATGTTTTGTTATTTTCAAAATCACTTGTTAGGATCTCAGTTGGTCCAAAACTATCTAAACCTTTAGACTAGCCAAACCATATGAAATTTAACTCTGAAAAATACGTTAAATTGTCAATGTTCAACCATTTAAGTTCTTAAAAAGCATCAAAATACACTATTTTAATAAGAACTTGATTTGAAATTATTTCAAAAGTTTCCAAAAGTCTATTTGAGGATAAGAGAACTTAGAAGAAATTTTTTAAAATATGAAAGGATTTATGTGTTATATGCTATGAATGATTGAGTTCCTAATTCAATTAAATGATGACCAAGATAAGATTACAAAAAATATTACAATGATTTGCTACATAAATGGCTTTATTCTTTCTTGCTCTTTGTCCATTTAACTTATATTGCCTTAAAACTCACTTGAGCTGCATATGTGCTCATTTTGTTTATTCTTTGTTTGCTTAATTGATTTATTTAACTTCTTTGCTCACTTTGTCTTGAACTTGGTTTTTTTCTTTTTACTTGAATATTTGAAGAATTAACTTACTGATACCATCAAAGATAAAGAATCAAACTTAATGTGTTTTGTTATCATAAAAATTACATGTTAGAATCTCATTTAGTTCAACAACTGTAAATTCTTTTTAAAACTGCATCTTACAGTATTAGAAATTCTAAAAGGGGACCTTTTGCTAAACCTCTATTAATTATTTTAATCAAAACTCTCATATGTGATGACTCAATTTTCATCACAATTTATGTTTAAAATGGCTTTAAAAATTTTGATAAAAGTCCTTTTCTAGAGTTTGTAATATCACAAAGTATTTTTAGATAATTTAAAGTAATAAAATATTTGTAATGAGGAAAACCGTAAAGAAAGTATATCTTACCATAACTTTTAATCCAAAATAAAACCATTAATAAAGTTCATTTTAACAACAAAGATATTGCATAAATATTTGAAATTATTTTTAACTTATATTTCATTTTTTGAAATTTTGAAATGACGTAAACATTTACAAATTTCTCATGAAAGATTTTGATATATATTAGTCTAATGATTGCTTAATTAATTTTCTTTCATCACTTAGGACGTACTTATAAAACAGGAATTCTGAAAAAAAATATTATTATATCTTTAAAGAGACAATCAAAAGTAAAATAATTATGAGGAAATACAATGCAAATCAAATGCATTTTTATAAGGGTGAAAGTAACATAACTAATAGGAGAAATTTAATTACATTTCTTTTGCAAATTAAATGCAAATATATTTTATGAAACTAGAAGACTTTCCTTTATATGTGAGTTCTTTATAACTAAACCACTTTAATCCATTTAATCTCTTTAAAAAGTAGTGTTAAAAATTTTAAACATAATCATTTTAGAATTTTTTAATATTTTTAATTTATTAAATAATAAATTTATATGTGGTACAAATACAATATGTTACAGCCACATAATAAAAATACTAATATGAGGTGGCAAAATTAAAAAAAAAACTTAACAATAGGTTATTTTTGCTAAAAAATAAAAATTGAAATACTTTAGTGTTATTTTTTAAAGTTTGACTTAGTATTGAAATTGATTAAATTTTGAATTTACATTAACATAGAATTTAACCTTAAACTATTTTTATTGAAAATTAAAAATTGAAATATTTTAGATTTTATTTTTAAAGTTTAAATTAGTATCACAAAATTTAGTAAAAGTTTGAGATTTTTTATAATTAACCTTTTAAAATCATCCAAACCAATGATTTGGGTTTCTTACTATATCGAAAGAAAAATGATACGAAATCATATTCAAGGGTACCAGTCGATACCGACAATTTTACATGGTATCAGATGGTATTTCGTTTGAAAAATAGGGAGACCATTTTGCAAAAAATCAAAATATTTAACCCAACTCTCTACTTCTGCTACATCTCTCCCTCTCACATTTCTCTCTCACACTCTCACTCTCTCTCTCTCAGTTCTCCTCTCCCTCTCCGACGACTATCCTCTCCGACATCTCTATTCGCTCTCCTTCCACTTTCCTCACAGTCACGCACTTCTATGATATCTCCATTCACTCTCCACACCACACCACGCCACCATCGACCACCACTACTCTTCAGTTACTGTTTCCAATTGTCCACTACGTACCGTGCCCAGTGCATATAGTGTGTGGAGTGTAGCAGAATCTGTAGGGATGGCAAAAGGGCCCAGGCTCAGTCCGAAGTTAACGGGCTAGGCCTAAGTTGTCCGGGAGTTGGGCTATTCAGTAACCCAAAACGACATTGTTTTTCTTTTTAAAATAATATAAAAATTCAACTCAAGCCAAGTTCGGGCCTAAGCTCAAAATAGCAGGGATCTGATCGGGCCAGCCCATTACCATCCCTATGAATCTACAAATTTGAAATTTCAATTTTTCAGATCCAAATCCAAACCCAACCCGACTTGAACTGACTGATCCGACTCGACATTTAATTGTATTTTTGATTCTTCGGGTGTGTTTTTGCTCTAAATAGCAATTGCATTATATTTGGTTGTGTATTTATGTTTTATGATGGTTGGAATTGATGGCATTGTCAAAATTATTGAAATTCCTGGAATTCTGAGAATTGTTTGTGTGAGTTGGAAAATTTAAGTTTGAAAGTTGGAATTGTTTGTGTGAGTTGTTTCAATTTTAATGGAATTTAGGCATTGTCAATTTATGAAGAAAATTAACAAATTGGAAAATTTGGATTTGTTTGTGTGGGTTAGTTCAATTTTAATATAATTTAGACATTGTCAATTTATGAAGAAAATTAATGCATTGGAAAATTTGGGTAAGAAACTAAGAATGTTGATTAAAATTGGTGAATGAAAGATTGTTAAACCAAAGTTGGGAATTAGGATTTTAGTAACAATATTGATTAAAAGTAAATAAGAAAAATTACCTAATTATAAGCATTATAAATTTAATTGTATAACTAAACCAAATATATTAGTTTATAGTTGAATTATGAGATTATATAGAGTAAGTTATAAACTTATATTTGTGAGTGTATGTCTTTAGCTTATGGTTAAATGATGTAATCATATAAAATGAGTTATATTATATAAGATGTATACATGTATTTTGTAATTGTGTATGTTGAATACTTGAATTATTGGTTTTTGACTTATTGGTAAATAGTGTAGGAAGAAATTGAATTGTGTATGACGTTATCATACAAAATGAGTTATATTATATAAGATGGGCATGTGTATTGTGTAATTGCGTATATTAAGTACTTGAATTGTTGGTATTTGACTTATTGGTAAATTGTGTTGGATGAAATTGAATTGTGTAAGATGTAATCATACAAAATGAGTTATATTATACAAATACAATATGGAAATGTGTATTGTGTAATTGTGTATATTAAATACTTGAATTGTTGGTTTTTGACTTAATGGTGAATTATGTTGGATGAAATTGAATTGTGCATGATGTAATCATACAAAATAAATTATATTATATAAGATGGATGGTCAAGTTTTCAAGCCCCCAAAATAATTCTAATTCTTCAAACATTTGTAATAGTCATGGAACCAGGTCGAATCCCTAGAGAACTAAACACTAGCTTCATAATTTCAATTAATAAAATTAAATGGGGGTTTTTTGATTAAATAACTTATTAAATAAAATTAATATGAAAACAAATTAAATCAACTGATTTAAAATGAGAAAGTCAAGATTAACAAACTCTGATTCAAGGAAAAAATTTCATCTAATTGTAACATTAATTATTGGTTTAAAAAGAATATTTGTTATAATTCAAGCAATTAGTCCGAAACATATTATGATAGTCGTAATAAGTCCCAAACTTTTCTAAATTAATTGGTTCAAACCTAGCATCCAAACCAAAATTTATCATTCATTGATTGGGTGTGATAGCATTCCATATCAAATAAATGATAGCAATAGAAAAAGGCAAACTTTAAATTAAATAATAGAGATAGCTGCAATTATTCAACTTAGTTTTCTTGTTTATCATAAGTTAAATATGCAATTTCATAAATAACATATTTGCTACTTGTACAAATCTTTCATGACAATTACGGATCATTGAATTCATGGATAGTGATAGAATAAATAATATTAAATTAAATTGTCAGATTAATCATTCATCAAATATGAGAACTCAAAATAAGAAATTCTTGGATTAAAACTTGAATAAAAGGTAAGAACACAAAACCTCACAAGGTTACAACTAGAGTTTCGAATCCCTTTGAATCAGAACGATTGAGTTTAGCCACACATGGCTTTTGCTCCAATAACAAAAATAGAAGAAAGACTAAGAATTGCGAAAAACGTAAGAAGAGGGAACCTTTTTCTATTGTGAGGAACGTCCCTTTTATAGAATTTTCCTGATCTAATCCTAATCTAATTCTACCTTGCAAAGATGTCTATCTGAAACAATTCAAATTCCTACATGATAGGGATAGAAGGAAGCTTCCTAGTTAAACTCTAACTCTTTAAGTGATCAACCTTATCCATCGCAACAATCTCTTCACTTCTTCAAAATTTGTGATTATCATCAATAAAGTCCCGATCTAATGCAATCTCTACTTTTCATCTCCTAAAATAAAACAAACATTAATTTTCATATTTAATCACCAAAATAAATCTAAAACAAAGGAGATAATATCAAATAATATAGAAAGATAACATCTTATCAAATTCCCCCACACCGGACTCATGCTTGTCCTTAAGCATACATCAATTCAATATATTAATCATCTTCATAATAACCTCTCATATCCTTTCATGTTATCCAGAAATATCCAGAAGCTAATTCACATTTAAGGGTTAAGATAACATAACAATCGATAGAATAAGCACTCATAGGACATATTGTTAAAACATAGCATCTCATCAATTCCATCAAAATCAAATGAACAAAACTCGACACCCTCACAAGTATTTCACTCTGTACGCTTAAAGTGTTTAGGGTTCATTAAGCTCTCAAATCAAAACATAATAAGTTATTTCCATAAGCTTGTTCAAAAATCATATCTCCACCATTAAACAAAATGAACTTGATGTATAAATCAAAGGGACTTAATAAGGATTGTAATACGGCTTAGTTAAGGTATGACAAGAAGAAGCCTTTTGGCTAAATAAATTGAAAGAAATCATACAAACTTATGAACACAAATTTCAACATCAAATAGCATCTCTTTCAATCACTTTTTTTTTTCTTTTTTCCTTTCTTTTTTGAAACAAAAATATCAAAGAGGAGATTTCTTTTTTATAATCCCCCTCCATTCTATAAAAAATCAAAACTATGCAACTTGAATATTTGAACTTACTTTTCACATAATTAGTTAAAATCCTATGTAAGTAAGCTTGATACAATTCCTTCAATTTAAGAGGTTCAAAATCATTAAGGATGTCAACAACTAAAAGGAAAATCTGCTTGTAAAAAGGTTATTATGCAATGAAAGAAAGGTTAAGGCTCAAATTGGTTTTTTAAGGATAAAAAAAAATAAGGTAGGCTTGTTTAGGTCAAAAATGGTTATCCTAAATGCCCTCATCATCTTTATACCCAAGTTCATTAAAAATGTGGTCTCAACATGTATTCAAAAGCAAGTTCTAGCATAAACAAGCTATGTTTGATAACACATAACAAAAAGATATGTATGAACATAAATGTGATGTATACTCTTAGGCTCAAAGCTCACATAGGTGTCAAAAATGCATGAACTCTTACGCACTTTCATTCAACAAAACTAATGAGATACTTGAAATAATTTAACGATAAAATTAATCATGTTTTTCTCTCTCATGCATTAAATCTTAAACCAAAAATGTATCTTAACTTAAGGATTATTCATGAACAAAAATCTAGTAATTATGAAGCTATCATAAGAAATAATTAATATATGAATCATAGTATTCATGAGTCCAAGCACAATTCACAAAGTTTATCATAATATAAACACTTGCTCCCCCACATCTAAATCATACATTGTCCCTAATGTATGCATAAGATACTCACAACTCAATAAAAATAATCAAAGAAAATAAATAATAAAGGACTCCCCTTAGGTGTGAGCATCGGAAAATAGATGTGTTATGAAGGTGTGACTGTTGTTGGACTGCTTGTTTGGCACTACATGAATCTCGTTTATGGAATTAAAACAAAACATACATGGGTGCGTTTGTTGCTTGGAGAGGAGGGTTGTTGTTGTTTTCTATGGCATGGGTGAAGGTTGCGTGAGTGATGTGTTGATGAAGGGTTGTTGTTCTGCATTTGGTTAGTGGAGGGTTAATGAGTGTTTTATTTGTGTCTGCCAAAAGAGAAACACGCAGACATTAGGCTAGGGATTTTTTAAAAATATTAAAATAAATAAAAATAAAAAATTTGTTAAAATAAAAAATTAAATCAAGAAATTAAATAATATAATGAGAGATTAAAAAATTATGTATTTTTTTCAAAACACTAAATGACATAAGGCGAGATCTCGCCTTATGAGATTTAGTAGTCTAGAATTTTAAGACCCCTTTCTCCCTTAAGCCAATATATTTATGTTTCAAAAACAAGCAAGTGTAAACTATATATAAGTAAAATAAAGTCAATAAAAACTATTAAATTATGGGTTGCCGCCCGAAAAGTGCAATTGTTTAACATCGTTATGCTCGATGTGGCTTTTTCCTCCCCAACTTCTACGTAATGTAGTTTTGTACTTCTTTAGTAGTGCTATTAGCCCTTCCTCTTACTCTATAGTCAATATTTTTGAATTGATTGTAGGTAATGACTTTCCATCACCTAAATAGACTTACTCTAAGCGATCAGGTAACACCTTTAATTCTATCTTTGAAGCCTGCAAAGTAGAAGGTAAGATTTTCTTGTGAGTTATATTAAGTTCATTAGCATTACTGACAATGGTTCTATAACTTCACAAGTTTCATCAACTTGCTCATTCAAGTCCGATTTAGCTTTAAGCTCCAACTCATCTTCATCACTATCTTCCTTAAACATATCTTGCATAAATGAATCCATAATATCCATATGATAGATTGAAAATCATTCGGGCACTTCATTGCTTCAAAAATATTGAACTTCCCTATCTCTCCATCTAATTCAACATAAACAGTACCATTATCCACATCGATTTTCATCTTAGTAGTCTTCATAAACGACCTACCCAACATAATCGAATTCAAATGTTCAATGTTATCTCCATTCATTTTCAAGATGTAAAAATCTACTAGAAATACCAAACTGTTAACTTGGACTAAAACATCTTTTATAACACCAATAAGGCACATATACGAATGATTAGCTAGCTAAATAATCACATTAGTTTCTTGCAAAGAATTTAGATTTAAAGCTTGATAAATTGAGTATGGTATGACATTAATAGATGCACCTAAGTCTAGTATGGAACGTTCAATTTCTTATTACCAATAACACATATAAGTGTAAACATACTTGGATCTTTACATTTTTCTGGTAATTTTATATTTATCACAGCTGATACATTCTTACCCAAAATTATTCTCTCCTTATCCTTCAGCTTCCTTTTATTTATACACAGCTCCTTCAAGAATTTTGAATATTTCAAAACTTGCTTGATGGCTTCAAGAAGTGGTATATTGATTTCCACCTTTTTAAAGGTTTCTTAGATCTCTCTTTTATGCTCATCTTCTTTTGGTTTAGCCAACCTGCTAGGAAAAGGAGGTAAACGTGCATTAATTGATATTGATAAGATGAATCATTTTTTTTAACCTTTTTTTATCCTTAAGTTAGAAGTTCTTCCTTCTTTTCTCCATCATTGTGCTTTTCTTCCTCCATTGGTAAAGAAATTCCAGATTGACTTTCCTTACCACTTCTCAAAGTCATTGTACTCAAATTCTCCTTAGGATTCACAACCATTTGGAAAGGTAATTTTCCTTATGCTTGCGCTTCCAATTTATTTACCAAGGTGGCTAATTGAGTGATCTGACTTCCTAAGTTTTAAAGTCTTGCCCTTGTTTCCTGTTGAAATTGTTGAGTATTATTAGCAAATGCCTTAACAATTTCATCTAAAGACATACCTGAATTTGAAGATTGAGGTTGAGCACATGTAGGGATTTGAGGTTGTTTAAAATTGTAAGGATGATATTGTTATTAGCCTCCTTGATTTCCATAACTCAAGTTTGGATGATCCCTCAATCTTGGATTGTAGTGATTGGAATATGGGTCATATTTTCATTGAGGTTGGCCAGGAAATCCCCTTATCGCATTAGCTTCTTGAAGAGAGTCTTGTTGCAACGTAGGACACATATTCGTAGGATGTCTAAGGAATGAGCATATTCCACACACTCTTGCCGATTGCAATTGACCTACAACCAATTGACTAACTAGAGCAATTAAATCTGAAATTTTATCCTCAAGGTGTGTGTTACCTACCTCATTCAGACGCTTAACAACTCCATCCATCCTTGTCCCAAATTATTGAGAATTTTTAGCCATAATTGATATCAATTGTTTGGCCACCTTAAGTGTTTTGTGTACCAAAGCTCCTCCACTAGCTACATCAACCATACTTCGATCCATTGGCAATAGTCCTTTATAAAAGTATTGGATCAGAAGTTGATCGAGAATTTGGTGATGTGGGCAGCTGGCATATAACTTTATAAACCTTTCCTAATACTTATATAATGTTTCTCCTGTAATTTGTCTAATCCCACATATCTCCTTTTTTATATTTGATGCTCGTGACGCGGGAAAAAGCTTCTCCAGAAACATTCTTTTCATCTCAATCCATGTTGTCATTGAACCAAAGGGAAGATAATATAGCCAATCTTTTGCCTTATCTTTTAATAAGAATAGAAAGGCCTTGAGATTAATTTGTTCTTCTGTCACCCCTTGTGGTTTCATTCCCGACTAGACAACATGAAATTCCTTCAGGTGTTTATATGGATCTGCTCCTGCAAGACCACAAAAAATAGGCAGTAAGTGAATCAAACTAAATTTCAATTCAAAATCTACCTCATTATCTGGAGATTGTATGCATAAGCGTTAATGATTCAAATTCGATGTCGTTAACTCCCTCAAAGTTCTAGGGTTGAGATTTGCCATCTTTTCTCCCGCTTGTTGAAAATTTTGTTAGTTCTACTTCAACTTTCACGTCTGAAGGTGAATGAATGCTTCCTTGCTTGATCTCTTTCTGTCTTCTCAATTTCTAGATTACATTATAATTTACCTGTCTGAGAAGCACGAGTAATACAAGACAAGAGGTTAGCAATTGTTGGATCCCGGTTCCAGAACCCAACTCTTACTGAATCAAAAAATATTGAGCGTGGTTCGTTGAAATCTCTTTAACTAACACTGATTCATCATCTTGCTCTAATACCACAAAATGTTGGATCCCGTTTTCGGAACCCAACGCTTGAACCTTGCCACATATGTTGGACCCCGCTTGTCTCTGGAATTCAACTCTTGCGAAATCATGAAAGCCCAACAATCGCTCCGAATATCATCAACATAATACGTGACCGTAATTCCTATAGGTTTATTTCCATGGAATCTCTTTAGCCATTGTACCCTCATTAGCCATTATCAGTTCCTTATCGTTCATATAACATCTCAAGCCACAAAGGCGAGCCCACACAACAAAATCACAACAATCATAATTGACTACTTCAAAATGGTAGTTCTTAGTCTCTAGGTTATTTAGAAACAAGAACCACCTCATTCGGAGCTCTATAGCTCAAGATATGCTTAAAAACTCAAAGTATGTTCATGGCCTAATCATACTCTCCCAACTGACCCGTTACTTCCTTTCCATCAAACTTTCTGAATTTAACTCCAAAGGCTATAAATTTTTATGGAGAGGTATAAAAACGTGTTAGAAATCGGAGGTCGGACGAAGAAGTTATGGCCAAACTAAGCCAACATGTTCATGACCTCACTCACATCGAACATGCCTTAGCGCAATTGCCATAACTCTCACTATAGGTGTCGGATTGACTTCATTTTTGGACTGTTTGAAAGTATACTTCTAGGGCTACAACTTTTGTGAAGACACAAATTGAAATTCTGTCGTTTGGAGGGTCAAAATACACAGACCGTGTGATCCAACACGGTCAAGCCGTGTAACTTTCTGTTGAAATAGTGTCACTGCGCCCAAAAACACACGACCCATGTAATTTTACACGGGCAGGCCATGTAACCTTCGGGTGACACGAAATTTTCACTCTCCAAGACCCCTCCAAAGGATCCTAAACCCATCCTAGCATCCCCTTTACTTATAATCTTGCCAAATTCAACTTTTTCTAGTTCGATATCACTTCATAAACTCTAATGGTTCGGGAATTATGTCCCCTACGACATCCTAACTTGTAATGATCATAACTTACAATTCTGATATCAAAAAATTGCATACTTTATAGCGTTGGAAAGCTATAAAGACGAACTACAACTTTCATGAAGGCAACTTTGGCTAATTCTGCCTAGATCGATACAGTTTTTCATTGGAAGTCAGAATATACAATTTTCCCTTATGAAAAACTTTGGAATTTTGCAGTATACAAACTTGGATTATCATGAACATAACCATTCAACTACCAATTGGAATTCTTCAACTCTCAACCTCAACCATATGACCCTTCATATTCAACAACATTTCATGCTTCATAACATTCCTATCTTTGCTTTCCATATTATCTCACTTATGTATATAACGATAGCTCATATTCAAAGTTCATCAACTCAAGTGGATGACTTCTTCAAACACATCTAATTCCAACTCAACCATATACAAATTCACATTTCAAAACCATAAACAAATCCATATTTCATTTACATCACAAATTAAGAGTTTACAAAACTTTAATGGCATTCCAAGCCACATTACATCATCAATCTCACAATCCAAAATACAACAAAAGATACAAAATTTCATAATTCTCAACATATGTCTAAAGTCTCATTTACATCAATCCAACTTAAAATACAAAATATGCATAATCAAACGAATTCCTTGACTTTCTTTCATTCGATCTCTCTCTCATTACCTGGAGATGGGAATGAAAGGGGGTGAGCTTTACGCTCGTGGGTAACAGGTTTATAACCGAGAAACAAGCAAAAACCATTGAAATCTTTATTTCCATTGTAAAGTTCAAATTGAAATCTATGTCATATATTTTCAAATTCGCAACTTATCAAGCAATTCATAAACATCATAAATTATGCATTTATCAAACTTGTAAACACATGTAAACATATAAGCACATCATAATGGTTTGGGTAGATCCATAAACATGACGAACTACACAATTCCATATAATGGTCCTGTGTAGTCGTAAACTTGAGGGAGTCTATAAAGGAGCTCTGTGCCGCTAGCGGGCAGGCGGGAGAAGCCTATAACTTGGTCAACGTGCACGTGATATTTCTTGGATGGACTACCAAACCCACATAGCATGTAATTTATGAACTTGAAAACTAATGGCCCAAATGGCCCATTTTGAAAACTTGCCTTCCATGTGCATGAACATTCCATATGCAAATTCATCATCATTTCTCAATTCATCCAAACACAAGCATCAAAGCCATTCATAACTCATTCCAACACAAGCATCAAACCATTTCACAATTTAACCACAAACATCAATTTTGAGGCAATTTTGAAGTTATTCCCAAAAATTCACAACCAACCCAAATATGGCATATTCTTAATCATTTAGAAAACAATAAAGGCACATTTAGAGGGTAGTTGGAGAGTCATTAAATCACATTTATTTTGAAAAAACATTTATGAATCATTAACTCAATCATAAAAAGGTTACCCACCTTAGTTCCTTTGCTTGGAAATTTGCTCAAATATGCCTCCCCTCTTGCTCTTCTTCCCTCTCTTGAATTTCTTCAACAATCACAAAAATCCCAATCAAAAGAAACTCAAATTGACAAACCCAAAGAACCAATGCATGAAATTGATTCTAGAAAACTCATACCCAAGAAATTCCTAAGAGTTTAAAACCAAGACCCCTTCCAAACATCAAAGGATTAACTATACACTTACCTCAAACCTTCACCAATCAATTTGTGGTTTAGCTCAAATGAAAGCTCTAAACCTCCTCTTGCTCTTTTCTTCTTGGAAAAACTCCAAAATCTCCTCTTAAGACCATGAAAAATTAAGACCTAACTAACCTTCCATCTTTCTCTCCTCTCTCTTCTCTCCACGACATTCTCTCTCTTTTTCTCCTTCAATTTTGTTTCTTCTCCTTCCCAAACAAGCCAAGCCTCTTATCTATCCTTTAATGAAGCCACAATGACCAAATAGCCCCTCCCTCAATGCCTTAAATTTTCCCAACTTAAGTGATCTTCCATCTATACCCTCCATACATTCTTATCACCCTAACAATTTAATTCACTTCACCTACCTCATATCATCTTAGCCACATTAGTAAACTAATTAATTCTAACACAAATTAATCTAACAATACCCCAAAATCAATCTAGTAATGCTTAATCATAAAAAAAATTCCAGGGCTAACAGATTGTCGGCGCTATCTGTTGCGCAGGATTTTAACTCTTTGTCTCAATCGTGACAGAAGGAGCCCCGATCATGGTAGACCCTCCATGCTTATGTCACAATCGTGGCCCTGGGCCTTACTTCAGGCTTCCTCCAAATTCTCTTTGTTCTTCGATATTTGATTTGAAACAGTAACAAACACATCAAGACACCTTAAATACATAAAATTTCAACTCAATAGCATGCTCTAACCCATAAAACACTCAAAACACAAATATCTAACTAAATAACATAATCTTAACCTAAACATGCACTAATCTTTCAATTTAACCACTAAACACATACTAAACTACACATTAAAATATTATGCAACCTACCACTATCAACATCCCCACATTTAAACTTTTGCTTGTCCTCAAGTAAAGACAAAACAAGCAAAACAAAGGCACACCAAACACAATTAACAACAAAACATACACATATGCAATAATGGTTCAATGGTATTAAACTTCACGACAAAAAATTTAACTACAAACATGATCCCTCAAGTTGTTCTAACTTATTAACTTGTGAAATATGTGTCTAAGTACTTCAGATAAAATATACAAATTAATCAAGAACTTAATGTCAAATTCATTCACTCCTATCACTTATACATACATATTGATAATTATTCTATCAATCAAAATTATAACTATCCTTAAGTAGCTTTTCATGAAAATTTGAGCTATTCACTAAGATCGGTAGGATTTATTAAACAATGCACTATTTTTTTCTTTTAATTGACATGAACCTACCTTTTGAAGTGAAGGAAAACATTTGTGATGAATGTCCTGCGGTTACTCAACTAGGCCATGTTTTTATTAAGCAGCTTGGTTAGAATATCATTATAGCCTTTTGACGCGAAGGCAAACATTTATGATGAATGTCCCCTGGTTACTCAACTACATCACATTCTTAACTGGCTACTACCTCTATTCATAATGCTATTTGTTTCAAAAAGGGCTAGCGGAATAGTTATTTATTAAACAAAACACATAGTTTTTTTATTTTATTACCTACCTTATTTCTTTAGCTAATTATTCTCTTGAAAAGGTACTAACAATGCTATGTATTCAATTGACTTAAAATTATAAATGAATGTGGTAAATTTCTAGAGTGAAGGAACCAACATCATATCCTAATTAACATGCATATTTAACCGAAACAACCTAGAGCACTAATTTCATAAGCTAATAAATCTTTGCAATTTAAAAGAATATGTTCAAGGCTAAATCAATTTTGTTAATTCCTAGCCATTGACACATTCACACGAATCACTTCATGCAATCCTAAACAAACTAACATACAACATGAAAAATTTACATTCAAATAAAAACATATAATGCACATAACCCTCCCCACACTTGGACAACACATTGTCTTCAACGTAAGAAGAACCAAAAAGTAATAACTAAGGTGAGAATAAAAATTAACAAAACATGAGAAACATGAGAATAATTGAAAATAACAATAAAATAAAAGACAAGGGTTAGACTATAGAACTCGTTATGGTGATTGAGGTGGTGGCGGTGCCGAAGGTGGAATCTCAACTTGACACTAAGATTGCTTTCCGATCTTATAAATGATTAACAAAGAGTAAGAGAATTAGTAAGCTAACCCATTCCAAATCATTAAGACTTATTTATGGAATTTAAAATAAATATAACCGCACAACAATTTAAAATTAACTACTAAACATGCTAAGTTATGGTTATTAGCTTGACCTTGCATTCTTAGAAGCATGTTCAATTTTCCAAAAGGAAAGAGATTACTTCTTTTTCCTTTGGAATCACTCCACCAAGATACAGTTTGTAGCAATGCCCATTCACTTTAAAGGTTTATTTATTTGCACCTTTGAATTCTGAGGCTCCATGATCAAAAACTTAGGTGACCATAAAAGGTCTACTCCATCGCGATTTCAGCTTTCCTAGAAACAATCTCAAGCTCGAATTGTATAGCAAACTGTATCTCCTACCTTCAATTCCTTCTACTTAAAATGATATTCATGCCATCTTTTCTCCTTCTCCTTTTAAAGTTTAACATTTTTTTACACATTGGAACGAAACTCTTTAAGTTCATTTAGCTCCAGAAGTTTTTTTCCACCCACTTGCTTCTAATCGAAATTTAAAGCTCTCATCACCCAATATGCTCTATGCTCTAGCTCCACATGCAAATGACAAACCTTACCATATATAAGCTTAAAGGGAGTTGTTTCGATAGGTGTTTTGAATGCAGTCCTATATGCCCATAAATCTTCATCTAACCTTAATGCCTAGTCCTTCCTAGAGCTATGTAGTGTCTTTTCTAGAATTCATTTCAGTTCTCAGTTAACAACTTCCACTTATCCACTCGTTTGTGGGTGATAAGGAGTAACAACTCGATGGTAGGCTCCGTATCTTTTTAGGAGGGAATCAAAAGATCTGTTGCAAAAATGTGCTCCTCCATCACTTATTATAGTTCTTGGCACTCCAAATTGGTTAAATAACGTTTTGATAAACTTCTAAAGAACTTTTCCATCATTAGTTAGAGATACCATGGCTTTAGCCCAATGAGATACATAATCCACCTCCACTAGAATGTGCATGTTTCCCATGGAGGATGGAAAAGGCCCCAAAAAGTCGATGCCCCATACATCGAAGACTTCAACTTCTAAAATGTTAGATAAAGGCATCTCATCTTTTTTTGGAGATGTTGCCTACTCATTGATAGCGATCGCATTATGCCACGAAAGCTTAGGCATCTTTAAACAAATATGGCCAATAAAATCCACACTTGAGTACTTGAACTGCCATTTTGTTTGCTCCATAATGACTAGCGTATTGAGCTTCTTGTCACTGTGTTAATATATCCAACATTTCTTCATCTGGAACACATCGTCTTACAAAACCATCAACACATTTTCGATACAAGATTTGTTTATCCCATAGATATCATGTGCATTCATGCAAGAACTGTTTCCACTGTTGATATGATAGATCAAAGGGAAGTTTACCACAGGCAACACAATTTGCGAATCAGCGAACCATGGTGTCGCTAGTTTGTTAAGTAACATCAAGGTTTCATCAGGGAAGTTCTCATTAATATCATCACTTTTTGAATCCCCCTTTTTCCAGACGTGATAAATCAGAACCACATTCTTCATTCATTTCTTATCTCGTATTTCTATACCAAACTCTTATAATAGTAGAACCCATCAAATAAGTCTCGATTTCATGTCCTTCTTAGGAAAAAGATATTTTAAAGCAACGTGGTCGGTGAATACGATCACTTTAGACCCTAGGAGGCACAATCGAAACTTATCATATGTATACACCACTGCGAGGAATTCCATTTCTATGGTGGTGTAATTAAGTTGAGGTCTTGTAAGGGTCTTGTTTGTATAGTATATCGCATGCAGTCTTTTGTCTCTCCTTTGACCCAATACACAACCTATAGCCTGGTCACTTGCATCGCATATGGCCTCAAATGGGAGTGTCCAATCAGGTGGCGTTAAGATTGGGGTTGATGTTAATGCCTCATTTAATTGATTAAATGTGGATAAACAATTTTTATCAGAAAAGAAAGGCACATCCTTGACTAACAATTTTGTCAAAGGTCTTGCAATTTACAAGAAAACTCTAATAAAATGACAGTAGAACCCAACATGGCCTAAAAATCCTCACACACCCTTAATGTTGATTAGAGGTGGGAGTTTCTTTGTAACTTTTGTTTTCATTCTATCCACTTCAAATCCTTGGTGTAAAATCTTATGCCCAAGCACTATCCTCTCCTGCACCATAAAGTGAAACTTCTCCCAATTTAGAACTAAATGTGATTCTTCACATTTTTGGAGTACCCTGTCAAAATTGGTCAAACACATCTCGAAAGATTCTCCAAAAATTGAAAAATCATCCATGAAAACTTCAATTATCCTCTCAATTATATCTGTGAAGACAGACACCATACATCTTTGAAATGTAGCTAGGGCATTGCATAATCCAAAAGGCATCCGTCTATATGCAAAGGTATTATAAAGACATGTGAATGTGGTCTTTTCTTAATCCTCAAGGTATATGAATATCTGATTATATCTCAAGTAACCATCCAAAAAGTAGTAGAATGAGTGACCAACCACTCTTTCTATCATTTGATCTATGAATGGGAGAGGGAAATAGTCCTTTTAATCACCTTGTTGAGCTTGTGACAGTCTATGCACACTCTCCATCCCATAACTATTCTTGTTGAATTTAATTCTCCACTTTCACTCTCCGTTATATTCATTCCACCTTTCTTTAGTACACATTGTAATGGGCGAGTTTTACTACTTACTTTCTTGACCACTTCTTTCATGTTAGGGTCTCAACCTACGTTGATGTTCCAGCACTACCCTACATCCTTCTTCGAGGTTTATTCGATGCATACAAAAATTTGGGCTTATACCTCGAATATCGAATATTTTCCATTGTATGGCTTTCATCCACTTCCTAACAATAGATACCACCATACTCTCTTGTTTCTCGTCCAATTGGTTAGAAATGATGATGGGTAAATTTTTATCTTTACTTAGGAATCTATATCTGAGATGTGTAGGCAAAGGTTTAAGCTTTAAAGAGGGTGGTTTCTCTGTGGAGGGTGGTATAGGTGCTTTGGTTCAGACCAATATGTTTTGATAAGTTTGAACATTCGAATTCTCCATCTCATCAACTCCTTCAGACTCATCCTCGTTCTCCTTTTCTGCTGCATAGTATGTCTCCACTTCTATTAACTTCACCTCTGCAAGCAACTCTCTATTTGTTCTTGCATGCTTTTATCCATAATTTCAAATTTCATACATGCGTTGCTTTCCTTCAAATTCTTTAAAGCCTTGTTCATATTATATTCTCCTTGATCTTCACCAGTCCGAAGCGCCAATTTTTGTTGGACCCCGAACCTTTTTGTAAGTTAAAACTGTTAAATAAGAAATTATTGGCGATTATTCATGTGTAGAAAAGAGGAAAAATCCTTGAATTTGAAAAGAAATAGAAAATATGGTTTAGACACAAGAGGGATTGTATGTGAAATATTGGGAGTTAAAAGCTGGAAAATGAAATTGAAACATGTTCATTGAGCATGCCCCGATGTTTTAGTCATAAATTGATCTCTAGTTATCCAAATGAG
>JAOTBA010000008.1:30997621-31008563 GCA_025629845.1 Erythroxylum squamatum | reverse complement strand
TAAACCAAAACCCTTTCAAAAATCCAACAACTCAAACATACTCTTACCTTGATCCTTCACCAAATGTAGAGTTTCTTGGCTTGAATGGAAGATCTCATCCTCCTCTTCCTTTTTCCCTTCTTGAGCAACTTCAAAATCCCTCTTGAAAGCTTAGAAAAATCAAAACCTAACTTTTTTCTTCTTTCTTCTTTCTTTCCTCTCTCCACCGAAACTCTCCCTCTTTTCTCTCTTAATTTTGGTTCTTCTCCTTCTAATTTTCGTGCTCCCCTCTTCTTAAAAAGCAAGACCACCTTTTATTTACAAGTTTGCCATTAATGAGTGAGCAATGTCCAAAATACCCTTACATGTAAGCCTTGTAACCTTAATGCTTAAGTGTTCTTCCCAAAATATCCTCAGACATATACACTCTTGCTACTTAATTCAACTAAACCATACTTTAAAATCCAACCAACATTAACACAGTAATTAACTCCAAAGAAAATAATTAATCTTGCAAAACCTCAAAATTATTCAAATCATACTTAACTCCTTTCAAAAATCAAGACATTTTTCTAATCATGCAATTGAAGGAATTTGATAGCACTTTCTTCTAGAAAAATGTTTCTTATTGTCTCAATTTTCCAATGATCTAAAAGTTATACACCAAACATTTCAAACTGTTCTTATGCTGAAACAATATTCTGTCCTCAACTTCATCCAAAAATTGATATTCTGAGAGACTAAATTGAAACTCGATTTCATTGGACAGTTTGTAGCCTTATCTCTCTAGTTTAATCCAAATCAAGAATCATCTCATTTGGATAACTAGAGCAAAATTTATGGCTAAAATACCAAAGCATACTTATGAACATATACATTTTTCAGCTTTTAACTTCCAACATATCACATATAACCCATCTTGTACCTAAACCATCTTTTCTATTTCATCTTAAATTTAGGAATTCTCCTTTTCTCTACACATGAATAATCACCAGAAATTTCTCATTTAATAGAAAGGTTTGGGGTCCAACAGCAATAACTGTAAAATAAAAACACAAAGAAACTAAGAAACTTGAAATAGTTCCCTAGGTCTAATAACAAATTTTGGTCGGGTTGTAAAAGCCCTCAAAATAATTTTGATTCTTCAAAATTTTGTAGTAGTCGTCGAACCAGGTCGAATTCCTAGATAACTAAACACTAGCTTCTTAATTTCAATTAATAAAACTAAACGGGGGGTTTTAGATTAAATAATTGGTTAACTAAAATTAATACAAAAACAAATTAAATCAACTGAATTTAAAAATGAGAAAGTCAAGATTAACAAACTCCGATTCAAGGGAAAGATCTCATCTAATTGTAACATTGATCATTGGTCAAAAAAGAATATTTTTATAATTCAAGCTTTTAATCCGAAACATATTAGGATAGCCATAATAAGTCTCAAATTTTCCTAAAATTATCTAAGCATCCAAACCAAAACTTGTCATTCATTGACTAGATGTGATAGCATTCAATATCAAATAAATGATAGCAATAAGCTTAGTGAAAAAGACTAACCCTAAATTAAATAATCGAGATATATGCAATTATTTAACTTAGTTTTCTTGTTTATCATAAGTTTAATATACAATTTCATAAATAACAAATTTGCTACTTCTACCAATCTTTCATGACAATTACGGATCATTGAATTCATGTATAGTGATAGAATAATCAATATTAAATTAAATTGTCAGATTAAACAAATATTAATCATTCATCAAATATGAGAACTCAAAAGAAGAAATTATTGGATTAAAACGTGAATAAAAGGTAAGAACACAAAACCTCACAAGGTTACAACTAGAGTTTCGAATCCCTTTGAATCAGAATGATTGAGTTTAGCCACACATGACTTTTGCTCCAATAACAAAAATAGAAGAAAGACTAAGAATTGCGAAAAATGAAAGAAGAGAGAGCCTTTTTCTGTTATGAGGAAAGTCCCTTTTAGAGAATTTTCCTCATCTAATCCTAATCTAATTCTACCTTGCAAAGATGTCTATCTAAAACAAATTCAAAATTCCTACATGATAGGGATAAAAGGAAGCTTCCTAGTTAAACTCCAACTCTTCAAGTGATCAGCCTTATCCATCGCATCAATCTCTTCACTTCTTCCAAAATTCGTGATTATCATTAATAGAGTCCCGATTTGATGCAATCTCTACTTTTCATCTCCTAAAACAAAATAAACATTAATTTTCATATTTAAGCACAAAATAAATATAAAATAAAGGAGATAATATCAAATAATATAACAAGATAAAATCTTATTAATGGACATGTTTAATGTGTAATTGTGTGTGTTAAATATTTGAATTGTTGTTTTTTGACTTATTAGTGAATTGTGTTGGATGAAATTGAATGCATATGATATAATCATACAAAATGAGTTATATTATATAACATGGACATATGTATTGTGTATGTTGAATATTTGAATTATTAGTTTTTGACTTATTAGTGAATTGTATTGGATGAAATTGAATTGTGTATGATGTAATCATATAAAAATGAGTTATATTATATAAGATGGACATTTATTATGTAATTGTGTTAGTTTGAACTTTTGAGAACAATACATATTTTGTGAAAATGGTTGATAATGAAATAGTATGTTCTGTATTTTGATATATGTCTTCATTTATTTTTACAGATACATGGAAGGAAATTCAAGTACTTCTGATAATTCAACCTCTTCAGGATGATACAATGATTTAAATTGGGCTCATGTTGCATTGGTCTCTAGTAGGAAGAACCATGCTATTTGCTTATTTTGTAACAAGCATTTGAAAGGTGGAGGAATCGCTAAATTAAAAAGAATTTAGCTGTGGTTGAATGAGATGTGAAACCTTGTAAAAAGTGAGTCATGATGTGAAGTGGCAAATGAAGACTTTGCTTGAAGAGTATTAGTATGAGAAAGATAAAAGTGAGAGATTAAATTATGAAATTGGTAGTAAAAGTTCGTTTGTTGGTGTTCAAGATGATAATGGAAATGTTGAAGGCGGTAGCGTTCCTACCCAACAAGAAGTGAATGTTGCATCTGGACCTGATGTTAGGAAAAGAAGAAGGTAGCTGTTGAATTTTTTTACACCATGAACGACTCTTAGAGCTCAGCCTTTAATTGGTACTGCCATTTAATCAAGAGAAGCAACTCACAATGTAGATATGGCAATGGTTAGATGATGGTATGATTCAAGTGTAGA
Organism: Erythroxylum squamatum; assembly: GCA_025629845.1. Lineage (NCBI taxonomy): Eukaryota > Viridiplantae > Streptophyta > Magnoliopsida > Malpighiales > Erythroxylaceae > Erythroxylum > Erythroxylum squamatum. The sequence goes on along the minus strand of JAOTBA010000008.1, from coordinate 31,005,342 downwards.
ATTCCATGCTTCCCAATCTTATTATTATCAACCTATGATGGATGTTATAGCCTCTTATAGTCTGAGATACAAGGCTCCTTCTATTGATGACTATAGAGGTAAACTTTTGAGTAGTTCTATTTATGAAATTAGAAGTTATTTAGAAGAAAGAAGAATAACTTGGGCTATTTATAGGTGTTCAATCTTGTGTGATGGTTGTACAAATAAGAGACATAAGTCCATTATTAAATTTTTAGTTTATTCTTTAATGGACTCAATGTTTTTAAAGTCTATTGATGCATCCAACCTTGTTAGGAATGCTAATAATTTATTCAAAATATTCGATGAAGTTGTGAATTAAGTAGATCTAGAAAATATTGTTCAATTTATTATTGACAATGATTCCGCTTATAAAGCGGCGGGAGAAAGATTACAAAGCAAGTATAATTCTTTTTTGGACTCCTTGTGTTGCACATTGCATTGACTTGATGCTGAAAAATATAGGGGCTGCTAGTTATTTTCTAATCATTGATAAGACTGTACAGAAAGCAAAAAAGGTAACCAAGTTCATCTACCATTATGCATGGAAATTTAATAGAAAGGATTTTACCAATGGTAGGAATTTAGGTCGTCATGCTGTTACAAGATGTCCAACAAATTTCTTATCACTTTAGTATTTTATTATGATAAAGAAAGAGTTGAAACAAATGTTTACAAGTGATAAGTAGATTGCATCTTAGCATGTTAGGTCTAATGCTGAATTGAAGTTCTTCAGAATTATACTTATAGATACTGAATTTTCGTCTCAATGCCAATTTGTCATCTGAGTTTGTTGTGAGGGTGTTTCGTTTGGCTAATAGTGATGAAAAGGCAACAATGCGTTATTTTTATAATATTATGGATAAGGCGAAGGAAGCAATCAAGGCCATCTAAAAAATAGGTCTTTTTTGCATGAAAGATAATAAAGATAACTTTACTCTCCGTTGTTTATAGCTAGGCCATTGTTGAATCCTAGTGTTTATTTCAAACTAAGTTTTACAAAGAAAGCTGAAGTTAATAGGAAAATGCTATTAATTATTACAACAGTTGTTGCCCATGAGATGATACAAGATCTCCTAAGCTCACAAATGGAGATTTATAAGGAGCATTTTGGAGATTTTGGGATGTCAATCGGTGTTCGACAAAGAACAAAACTTAACCCAAGTATACATTTTTCACTTTTATTACTTGTTGAAATTAATTATCTTTTTTTTGTTTATAACTCTACTTTTGTTGTCTTACATTTTATAGTTCCTTGGTGGGGACCAATTCGGAAATGGTGTTCCAGAATTACAAATGTTTACAATTTGAATTCTAAGTCAATGTATGAGTGCAATAGGCTATGAAAGGAATTGAAGCATATTTGAAATTATCCATTCCAAGAAAAGAAATAGATTGCAGCATAAAAGATTGAATGACTTGGTCTTCGTTCGATATAATTTAAAGCTTCGTGAAAGGTACGTTATTATTATTATGAGTTAAATATAATTTCTTAGATTTTTTTAATATTTTAATTTTATTGTTTACGAGAACTCTTGATACAACAAGTAATTCAGTATATCTAATTTGAATGATGATGAAGATTTTGTACCAAATGAAAATTGAGGTTGATGCCGTTATAGAGGTTATCTCGTATTTGGTTGAATGACGTCTCAGTTTTTGTTTCTCCTCTTTTTTTTTTTTTTTTTTTACTTATATTTGATATATATGTCAATTTCTATATATGTAATGTAATTATAAATGTTTTTGTTTCAAGTTTCACTTCTAGTTGGTTATTTCCTTATCACAAATTATTGATGTAAATTATAATAGTTAGATTAAGGATATTTATTGTTTTTTTTATTTGATATTTTAATGTAATTATTATTTATTATATGATGAAATTGTAATATTTTAAATACTTTATATTGCTCTTAATTTTATATTTGTATAATGATTAAATGATCTTTTTTGTATTAATTATGGGTATTATTTATATGTGAAATGTAATGTTAATAAAAAATAAATACATCGTTGTTATTTTAAGTTTTTATTATTATGTTTTTTGAGATATGATTGATGTAAAATTATAAAATATATACGGTACAATATATTAATGGATTATTTTGTAAAAAATAACCCAAAATAATATTAGATATTAACTAGTATTGATACATTACTGTAATAGAGCTAAACTTGGTACTGGTGTTGGTACAATATTCTTAACATTGGTCCAAGCATTTTATTATTACTAAACAATGGTGAAATTTAAAACAAAGAGAAAAGAAAAAAAATCGCCACCAAGTCGTAAGATGCAACTCAGTCATCTACGTTGCTCACACGGAGCAAGTTGTTCTCTGTACTTACAATGCTGTCTGTATTTTCTGTCGGGAAAATCTTGCAAGTTAAAGTTCCCTCACTACTCCCACAGACAGAGTCGGCTTGGCGAGTGTGCCCAGTCCTATATTCAGCGCGCGTGGACAGGAGAAATATCCAAATCAGAAATCAAACAAAGGTTTGATATCAATTACTTGCTTTCCCTTGCTACCTATCATCATTAATTACTTCTTATTTCCCCTAATACGGTACTAATACCTATCATCATTAATGAAACTTGTTAAATCTATATAATAGAAAACATCATTTTCCTTCATACTCGCTCTTTGCCAGTCCTCCCTCCTCACCGCTTGCACACTCGCTCAGTCTACTAATGCCTACCTACCCTTACTTTCTCTTTTTCTTTTCTCTCTGCTCTGCTAAGAAGAAGCAAGAACCACCACTCCCACTCCTTCCAGGGCCATCTAAAACGAACAACAGAAGGAGAATGGCAGCAGCCATCAAATTGTTATCACCTTCCAATATTACCCCCTTCACATTCACATATTTACTTCTGTTATCCATCTCCTCCACTCCAATTCTGGCCATCAACATCACCGCACTCCTCTCTCCATACCCGGACTTCTCCTCCTTCACAACCCTCCTCTCCTCCACCTCTTCCCTCTCCGCCGACCTCTCACGCCGCTCCTCCCTCACCATCTTGGCCGTCCCTAACGCCTACCTCTCCTCCTCCGTGGAACTCACGCGCCACCTCTCTCCCTCGTCCCTCTCCGACCTTCTCAGCTATCATGTCCTCCTCCAGTACCTGTCATGGTCCGACTTCCACCAGATCCCTCCCTCGGGCATCCTCGTTACTACACTCTTCCAAACCACCGGCCGCGCCTCTTCCAACTTCGGCTCCGTCAACATAACTTGCAATCCTGCCACCAACAATGTGACCATCCACTCTCCCGCTCCCTACTCCCCGTCAAACGCCACCGTCTTGTCCCTCGTCAAAACCCTTCCTTACAACATCACCATCGTCTCGGTCGATTCCCTGTTAGTCCCTTACGGATTTGATCTAATGGCTTCCGAGACAAGACCGCCGTTGGGACTTAACATTACCAAAGCTCTTATGGATGGTCACAACTTTTTTGTGGCTGCTTCCATGTTGTCGGCTTCTGGGGTCGTGGAGGAGTTCGAGGCCGACGAGGGTGGCGCTGGAATCACTCTCTTTGTCCCCACGGACGCCGCATTCGCAGATCTACCGGCCACGGTTGCGTTACAGTCGCTGCCAGCGGATAAGAAAGCTGTGGTCTTGAAGTTTCATGTTCTGCATTCTTACTACCCGCTGGGTTCGCTCGAGTCGATTGTGAACCCGGTTCAGCCCACGTTGGCTACGGAGGACATGGGAGCTGGTAGTTTTACTCTTAACATCTCCAGAGTTAATGGGTCGGTGGCCATCGATACAGGGATAGTTCAGGCCTCCGTTACGCAAACCGTTTTTGATCAGAATCCGGTGGCTATTTTTGGGGTGTCTAAAGTGCTGTTACCCAGGGAAATTTTTGGGAAGAATCCGATGCTGACGAGCAAGCCTGGAAGTGAAGCAACCGGGAATGCTCATCCGCCGGAAATGTCTGCCTCACCAGAGAGTTCGCCGGAGTCCAATGAACACCCTTGGCATTGGTCGTCGCCTCCGGGTGTTAGAGAAGACGTCAAAGCTGGAGCTGGAGCTGGAGCATGCGGATCGCATAGCATCACCCTGGCTCTGACTTGTATAGGATTGTATGTACTGGTATGAGCTGAAATTACATTGTTTGCATCATAATTATTGATTTTTTTGGGGTAATTTCATTGTTTCTCGTCTGATGATTGAATTTGGCTAGAACAAAGAGTAGCCATTTGCTTTTGTTCACCTCCTACGTTCACATTCTTTTTCTTGGGGCAATCCAATTCCTAATTGTGCCAGTAGTAGAATAATTTTCTTGAAAATTTTGGTGGCCTGTCCTCAAGTTCTTTTCCCTTTCTTTGTAGATAATCCTTTCAAATAGCTATACAAGGAAATGATCAGAATTATAATGTTTCTTTAGTTGTGATCTTGTGTGGCCTCTGACAATGTTGGAAATCTTGGGTTATGGCCATTTAAGTGTTGTTTCTGTTGGGTTTTGATCCTTCTTTTTCCTTTCTTTTTCTTTTTTATAATTACTGGCTGCCCAATCTGTGTAACTCCAAGTTCGGACATTTCTGCAGATGCTTTAGGTTAGAAACTGAAAGTGGAAAGCAAGACAAGAGAAAGATTGGAAATTTAAGATTGAATGTATGAAATTCACAAAACCCAGTTTAGCTTGCCGCTGAATCTTTCAGCCATGTGGTTATGACTCGTAAAGCTCTCATTCTTTTCCCGTAAAATCATCCTCAAGTATATCGCTACTTTTTTACAACCTATCCTTGTTCTATTCTTTTCTTCCAATCGGTTGCAAAATTTTGGCCTTTTCACCACTTTTGGCAAGCCATAGCCATAGCCATAGCCGAAGCCATGGTGAAACAAAAGAAAATGCTTCCGAGCTGGCCTTAGCTAGCTAAGCTAGAGAGCATACATTGTACATAAGGGGTATCTCAGAGAATTCATCTTCTTTTGGTTGTGATGCAAGCACATAGAGTTAGATAACATACATTGTACATAAAGGGTATCTCAGAGAATTCATCTTCTTTTGGTTGTGATGGAAGCACATAGAGTTAGGATTTTAATTTGTCAAGTGACCAAGGATAAAGCGAAAGTGGATGACAGAAGGCAAGGTTTCTGGTCCCACCAGTTTTGGACGGTCCTGATAAGAGATGTGTCCGCCCATTTCTATGCCGTAAGATGTTGATTGGACGGACAGGAAACTGCTGGGTTGATGACTGTACTTATTTGTGTTTAAACGAAACGGATGGTTAAGCCAGACTTTCTCGTTTAGAATCTTTTCTTTTTTTGCCCGTAAAGCCTGATTATGCGATAATCAATATCTTGGGATTTGAAAGATCAGAGATAGGCCCACTTATGAGGTGTGCTTATTTTATACATATTCACCAGTCCACTTCTACCAGAGTCCCAGCAGTTATTGTTAACGAGCTAGATTGGATTCACGTATGACTTTTTGTCAGTTCCATTCCTCGTCTGCTCATTTCGGTGTCATAGAGCTTTGAATTTAATTCGCAGGCACCATTAGTGTGAAGTGGCTAATAATTATGAAAGATAAGTCCACACGAAATTCCTTAGTCGCTTTTGGAGTGCCAAGTCCAGAACGGTGAAGCAGACTTCAAAATGCCCAAAACATATGTGGGCTTAATATGAGGCTTTTAATGCTTGGACTTTTGCCTAATATCTGTCAGGTATTTTCCTAAGGTAAGGTAACCCCTCTTAATTGTGTGACATCTGTGTCCCATTGAGAAAAAGAAAAAGGAGGCCATTGGAATTCTTTTCAAGGAAGATTATAAGGATATGTCAAAATTGGCCGCAGATTTTGACCGACTTCCCACTTCTTGGGTGGTTAAACACACGGGCAAAGTCCCTTCAAACACGGAACTAACTGTTAAATGAATGGGAGTTAAAACTTTTGAACCAGCAAACACAAATGGAAAACAGAAGAGCCAGAGAAAGAGGTGAGAAGATCAGAAAAAAAAAAGAAAGAAAGAAAGGAGGAACTTTAGAGGGGAGCAAACAAAGTGCTTGGTTTCTGATACCATAGTCAACAAGCCCATATTTTTAAAAGTTGGCACTAGTTCCTCCTTTCTTGCCAATATATGGACTGAGCATGGTGGGAAATCAAATGATTTTTTTCTTCTGATTTTTTAATTGAATAATTTGAAAAATACAAATAAAAATAGAAGCATTGAAACGTACCTGATCCGAATTCGTGTAAAAATTCTTCTTCTAAAATAGACGAGTTGTTCAAATGATTAACTTTTTTTGACTCATTCAACTATCATTATATAATTATTACTATATTCAAGTATTACCAACTTTTGAGTTATCCTAAATAAAATAGATCATAAGTAGCATTAAAATATAATAATTATCTTATAAAATACCTTGATAGTCTTAAATCTAAGGATCAATTATACAACTATCATAATAAGGATATCTACAGACATATAATTAATGTTCTCTTTAGAAGAGGATATCTATAGACATATAATTAATGCTCCGTTTAGAAGAGGATATCTACAGACATAAAAACTATGGAAGTTACGGGAGTCCCTAGATAATTTACACGTTGAACTAAAGGGTGTATATCTATCACCACCTTTAGCATCCTCATATATGGTGCACCTACTCAATGTTTAAAAGGTGAAAGAGGGCTTAGATAAGGGGATCTTCTATCACCTTATTTGTTTTTAATTTGTGTGGCCAAATCACTTTATACAATATTACACAAAGCTTAGATTTTAGGTACCACAAGAAGCGCATCAACGTAAAGCTATTCAATTTGACATTTGCAGATGATCTATTGTTGTTTTACAAGGTAGATGTTTCCTCTGTTTCAATCTTAATGAAGTACTATGTTTCAATCTTAATGAAGTATGTCAACTAGTTCAGCAATATGTTAGGGATTGAGATCATTTTTCATAGAAGCTTCATAATGTGCTCTAGGGATGCTGAATCTCTTAAATAAGAGCTAGTAAACATTCTCAAATGAAAGCAACTAATCCCTCTTTTACTTGTCTAAGAGTTCCAATCACAACCTCAAAGAGTTTAGTTGATTAAAATAGTGTTGTGTAACATCTACAATTATTGGATATCTCATCTAACTCTTCCAAAGGAGATATCCAAGGATATAGAAAAGACTTGAAGAACTTTCTATGGAATGGGGATCCCTACAAAGCAACAGGGGCTAAAGTATCCTAGAAGGAATTATGTTGAACAAAGGAACAAGGTGGTTTATGACTAAACTCTATACACTTAAGTAGTAAAGTCCTTATAGCCAAAAGGGTACGGAAACTTTGATAAGGAGAACTTGTGGGTGCAATAGGTCCACTCTCAATATCTATAAGGACAAAACTTTTAGGTAGTAAAAGGTAGTCCCAACTCCTTATTAACCAAGCAAAGTATACTAAAAATTAGATAGGTATTAGGTCTAGCTTTCAAATACATCATCGGAGATGGAAGAAACACTCCAATATGGTTTCATAATTTCATACTAATTTATTCTACCTAAGGTTTATGCTAAAGCCAAGAGCTAAGGTTAGTGAATTAATAGCTAAACAATAATGATGTATCAAGTAAAGAGGTATACTAGGATACGCCCTCAAGGGGTGTGGCTTGATGGTTGAGAGCAGGACTTGGCTTCGGTTAGGTCCCAGGTTCGATTCCATGCTAGCCCCTCTTGTAAGAGCCTGGGGCAGCCGGGGTTTTACCTGTAGGTGGA
>JAOTBA010000008.1:30958526-30993490 GCA_025629845.1 Erythroxylum squamatum | reverse complement strand
TCATTAAATTCCATTTATTTTGAAAAACATTTATGGCTCATTAACTCAATCATAAAAATGTCACCCACCTTAGTTCCTTTGCTTGAAAAGTTGCTCAAATGTGCCTCTCCTCTTGCTCTTCTTCCCTTTCTTGATTTTCTTCAACATTGTACAAAAATCCAAAATCAATAAACATTCAAATTGACAAATCCAAAGAACCCAATGCATGAAATTGATCCTAAAAAACTCATACCCATGCATTTCCTAAGGTTTTTGAACCAAAACCCCTTCCAAAATCCAAAAGATTAAACATACACTTACCTTAAATCTTCACCAATCACTTTGTTTCTTGGCTCTATTGGAAGCTCTAAACCTCCTCTTCCTCTTTCCTTCTTGGACAAACTTCAAAATCACTCCTTAAGACCATGAAAATTCAAGACCTAGCTAAACCTTCTTCCTCTCCTCTCTTTTCTCTCCACGATACTCTCTCCCTCTTCTCCTTCTAATTTTCGTTTCTTCTTCTTCTCACACAAGCCAAGCCTTCTTTCTATCCTTTAATGAAGCTAAAATGACCAAACTGCCCTTCCCTCAATGCCTTAAGTCCTTCCAACTTAAGTGATCTTCCAACTATGCCCCTTATACAAACTTTCCACCTTAACACTTAATTCAATTTACCCACATCATAACATCTTACTCACATTAGTATGCTAATTAATTCTAACACAAATTAATCTAGCAATACCCCAAAATTAATCTAATCATGCTTAATAAAAAAAGATTTCGGGGCTAACAGGAAAAGAGTTAAAAATTAAAGAGAAAAAGGATATTGTACAATAAAAATGATAAGAAGAAGCAAAAAGAGAAAGAGGAGCAGTCAAAGAAGGAAATGTTAAAGGAGTACAAACTAACAATTCCATACTTAAGTAGACTTTTGAAAGATATAAATAAAGATTTGTTTGGTAAGATTTTAGAGCTTCTTACACAATTACATATTAATATCCCTTTTATTTAAGTTTTTTCTTAGAATCCAAAGTACACAAAGTTCCTAAAGCATTTTCTTTCTAGCAAGAAGAAAAATTAGGAGTTGTTCATAGTTACTTTACATGAAGAGTGCTCAACTGTCTTAAAAATAAGGTACCTTAACAAATCAAGGATCTGAGGAGTTTTACTATCTCTTGTAATATTGATAGTTTGTTAATGCAAGAGAATTATTAGAATATATGCTAGTGTTAATTTGAAGATATATGTCAAGTTCAAGAAGTTAATATTGAGTGAACTTAAACTAACTAGGATGAGCATAAAAGTAAAAGACAGGTCAACGTGTTTTGTTTAAGGTTAGTTAGTTCATCTTCCCTATTAATTTTTTTGATTGTGGATATGATTGATGATGTAGAGGTTTCCTTGATTTTAGGACAACCTTTCCTAAATACTTCTAAAGTTATAATAGATGTGTGTGGTGAGAAATTAATCCCAAAGGTAGGGGATAAGGAACTAGGTTTTAAGATATCTAAAGCCATGGGGCATCCACATGAAAAAGATGATACTTGTTTTTGTGTAAATATTATTGACACTACGATTTTTCCAATTTTTTAGGAAATAATCGCGTAAGTTCCATTGGAGACTTATATCATACAAGGACATGAAAAGGAGATGGATAGCCATATTCTAATAGAGCATTTGATATATTTAGAAGATAAGCATATGAATAGGAAGAATAACTTTGAGGAGATTGAAAAACTAAAGGGGAGTATATTTAAACCTTCAATTGAGGATTTCATATGTGTGAAGTTATTGAGGAAGAAGTTCAACTAAAAGAATCATAAAGAAGTGCTTGTTAGGAGACAACCTAATGGTTTAGGTGTTTTTATTTCAATTTGGTAGTTTTTAGAATCTTTAATTATTTCAATTTTGTAGTTTTTAGAATCTTTAACATTATTTTAAGTATAATTTCCGTAATTTAATGCTTTTTACAAGTGTTTTTAGTCAAAAGCTATTCCAGGTCATAGATTTAAATGTTTTTTAAAATTATTTCACTAATTAGATCACAATACTCTTCGCCACTTCATACTTCTCTTATTGTAGTTAAAGAGGCTTGTATTATTTAAGAAGTATTAGCTATCCTAATTTCCCTCTTTTCCCTTATTTTATAAAATTTCATTATTATTATATATTTGTACATTGGGAACAATGCATAACTCAAGAGTGGGGAAAGGAATTAATTACTTATTCTTATTAATTTTACAATAATCAACTTAACAGGGAACAATTTTAGAAATTTTTAACTTTAAAGAATGTTTTTCGAGATAATTCATTATAAGTTTGGTTATTATTGTGATTTTAATTGTTTAAACAAATAATCATGATCATTGATGATTAAGTTGATTTTAATTTTCTTCATTAATTTTGAAAATGAACATTTGATTTACATTATGATAATTTGTGTATAATTTGGACTCACAATTGAGTTAAAAGTGAAATCTTTTCAAGCTTTTTTATTTTTCCACAAAAAAATGTGTGAATAAGTGAACATTAAATAAATTTGCCCTGTTGGCTTCAAACTAACTAAAAACATTAAAGTTAAAGAGTAGAGCTAGTAGTTATTTGAAACGGTGACCTAATTGAGTAATCGGAGTATTCATAAAAAGGTTTTTACTCTCGCATAAAAAATTTAGGTGAATTTTTAAAAAAACTTCTAGATAATCCAATGTTATTTTTAAAGTCAATATTGTGCTTTTCTTTCTTTAAGGGTTATGAAAATGTTTGAAATTTGAATTACCTCTCTTGTATATGTTCATTTTTTATACATTATGTTAAATTTTGTAGATTGAGTTAAAGTCTGAAGAATTGTGAAGTTAAATGAAATTGAGTTATAGCTTGATGCAAGTAGCTAAAATACCTAGTAATTGATGAACTTATCAATTAAATAAATAATGGAAAGTCTTTATTGATAGAAATAATTTGGTAAATTCTTTCTTAGAATTGCCACCTATTTAAGTTAAAAGCGATAAAGTTGATTTATTTGAGGATAAGCAAATGTTTAAGTATGGAAGGATTTGATAAGTTCTTATTAGGTTATACTTTTAGCATGAATTTTAGAGAATCTTTGAACATTTTAGGATTTTGTGAGGATAAAAGGAGTAGATAGTAGTTAATAAGGGTCGAACTAGAGACTGTTATGATAAGAACGAAGACAATTTTGAGAACAAAAGGGGATGCCCTCAAGATTTAACTAAAGAACATCGGGATTTCAATAATTGATGAGAATGAGAATTTGGATAGATCTTGATAGGATAAACCTTATAACTATTTTTCTAGATTGATTTCTGAATTTAACGAGGGATCTATGTTATTTTGTAAATTATTCATGATTATATCTTATATTAAATTGAAATATGCTAATGTTGGACTCAATTTTAGATATTGGCTCGTATGTATAAATAGATCATGACATGAATAATAAGAGTCATATGGAATTTTAAAGATAGGACCATATAAATCTTTTAAGTTAGCTTCAAGTGGAATTTTAAAGAGTCATATGGAATTTTAAGTAGAACATTGTACAACTATAAACTTGAATTTAGTACTGTTCAAACTCGTCAGAATCAATCTCTTTTTAAATTTTAATTCTTCGATCAACAAACCCTAACTTGTCCTTAACACCCAAAACAATCTTGACAGCCCTACAGCATGATCTATAGTTTGATCCAGTTAAACGGGCCGTTGCCAAAGCCATACCTAGTTGATCCGAGTTTTATAACATAAGAGTTGTTCTCATTCCTTTTACTGTTGTTTCTCGACCACCCACTATTGATAACCCCATCTACATATTCTCTAGACGAATCTTCTATCTCCTTTACTTGCTAGTCAATATCAACAATGATCAAGAATTTTCCGGGAAAAGTCGGTTTGAAACTGAGTATTAAGCACACCAACACCACATTCTTGAGTAATTTCCCTTTGATTCGTCGATAAGAAATCTTTATTTTTAGTAACTTTTGGATGAAATAATTAAGTATAATAACAATAACTGAGTGGAACTTATACACTGGAAACGAATGAAATCTTGCAATTACAAAATTACCATACGGCCAACATGGACGTCATTAGAACGTTGACAACAACTCTGAACAGTGGCGACTATTTTGCTAGTGGGTTATCACGTATGGTGACGGAGGTGGATGCTAGTGGTGGTGGTGCTGCTGATAGCTCATGACAGTGACTATGGTGGCTATACATTTCTTTGGGTCAAACTATCTGGATTGTGTTCGCTCTATGGCTGGCATTTCACTCTTAAAAAAATATAATTTTCTTCTATCACAATTATTCTACTTCCGTGAACTTACAAACCAACTTACCTTCTCCTACTTAATTAAAATAAGGACTAATCGACATCGACATTCTTTTTGTTTCATTCAAACAAGATTTTTAAAGACAGAAGGAGCGGACAATGGAGGCCTTGAAACCCGTTTGTAATTTGCCGAAAAGTTCTGAAACAATCAGAAGTAGCGGTCAAGAAAAAGAAATCAACGGGTGAGGGGAGATGTTTGTTTTCACATTTTAGACACATGTTTTTATGTGACTTTTGATAATTACGTTAACCGAATTGTTTTGACAAAAAACTAAAGCGTGTCAAACAAAGTCGTTGTTTACTCACGATGTTTTGCATTTGACATTCTTCCAATTGGCATCAGGTACAGTAGTCCATGGTTTGCTAAATATATATATTTTTTAAGTTTCTTACGAGGTGTTTTAAGAGGGTGTCAATTATAGGAAGACACCTTTAAGCCATCCACACCCAGACTAATCCCTGATCGAGTCGGGTAGGTCCCTTGCGGGAGGCAAAGCTCTGGTCTCAAGTTTTAAACTGCTGCATATATAAGGGCTGTTTGAACCGCGACCTCACTTAAACCAGAAGAATCCCTTACCAACTCACCTGCCCCAAGTTTGCTAAATATTTAATTGCTCAAATGCAACTTATGCGTTTAAGCTTTTCAAGGTTCAGGTTAAAGTACTGTATCCGGAAATTACACAAAATTTCACGGTAGAAGACTTTTTGATCAATTTAGGTTAAAAGCACAACGTCCAATATAATATTTACCGTTTTGATATTATCTACTTTAGCTTTTGGTATTGGCTATCAAGTTTCTTGCTAAAGTATATTACTTTTGTATTTGAAATTGTCACAGTTCATTAGGATCTTAATACTAAACGTTTTGAAATAAAATAAAATACAACTGTGAGCTATAACATAATCATAGAGTTTATAAATTATCTCCCAACATTTATAACATTTTACAGTTGAGTGTATTTTATCTAATGCTATATCATACAAACAACTACTTAAAAGAAATAAATCATTAGGGTTGTCTTATTTGGTAACTCTAAACTAATTGTCATAGATTGTCCAAAATGTCTATATAACTTTGTCTAGCTTCCTTATAAGATTTTGTACATTTGTCTAAAGTAAATTGCTTACCTAGTTTCCAATTGAATAATCTCACAATATTCTCTAAGGCATTATGATGTGATATACATGAAACAAAAATAAAATAATATTAAAGAATTATTAAGGCAAGTGCATTTATCGTTTCCTATAGTATAGTTTAGGTGGATCGAGTGTCGATCCTATAAGGACTAAAACAACTAATAATAACAATTTTCCTATTATTTACTTTAACTAAATAAATAATACAATTAAAGGAAGGAGAATAGAAAGAGAGAATGAATGAAGAAAAAGGAAGAGACTTGAAGGAAGAAGACTTATTACCAACAATAAGTGAGTTAAATTACATTCTTTCTTAAACTCCTCTTGAAACAAAAATTTGAGTGATGATTAGATATGCGTCCATATAATGATCAAGAGCTACCAATCCACACCTTGCTAAAATAAAGGAATAGGGCTACAACATATAGCACAAATGATATATTATAATAAAGGATTAAGAATTAGTGAATAGGCAACCTACTATATTTTTTCAAAGTTGTAAAGGAATTAGGCAAAGAGATCCTTTATCTCCATTCATCTTTGCCTTATTGATGCAAACTCTCCATAAGATCATTAAAAGTGTGGTTACAAGGACAAAACACTTCAGATAACACTCAAAGTTGTCACAACCCAATCTTGGACCGTGATCGGCACTAAAGGAACAGTAAACTTAAAATTCACTGGACCCTTAGTAAATATAAATGCTTTCCTTTGATAAAAGTTGTCTTAAGTGTTGTAAGCATTATCATGACCATATTTGATTCTATACCTATTACTACAACTCTTTTGAGCTTGTAACATGTTTTGTAGTTTCTCACTTCCTTTAGTGAACTTAGACAATGAGTCCTTGAGAGAATCAACTACCTTCATGCAACTTTGCATTCTCATGCTTTAAAGTGTCTAAGTCATGATTATCGTCCTTTATGTACTCGCTAACTTTTCTAATTTTTATTAATATCCTTTATTTGTTTGTAGAAATGTAATTAATTATAATATTAAAAATTTGGATTACACAATAAAGGTGAATATTCATTAACTTACTCTTTTTTCTTTGTGGTTTTAATGATGCAATGTGAAAACTTGTGGATCCTAATTGTCTAGGTCTTGTAATTAGACATTTACCAATCAATATTACTCAACATTGATCCTAATTGTCTAGGTCTTGTAATTAAACTTTTCTAATTTTTATTAATATCCTTTATTTGTTTGTAGAAATGTAATTAATTATAATATTAAAAATTCTGATTACATAATAAAGGTGAATATTCATTAGCTTACTCTTTTGTCATTGTGGTTTTAATGATGCAATGTGAAACCTTATGGATCCTAATTGTTTAGGTCTTGCAATAAGCTGTGAACAATTTTGTTCTTGATTATAGGAACAGATTTGTTGGCAGTATTTCTATTTCAGAGGAGATTGAAGAGAAGCTTTAGCAGGTATTCAAATGACATTCAGTGGGCTTACATTTTTTACAATGTCAACAATGAATTTGCTAACATTTTAATTGAATTTATATCAGTTTCTATAATTTTCATTCTAGCTCCTTCATCATCTTCTTTCACATACTTCAGCAAGATCCTTCTGTGTGTCGGTTGAGGTAAGTAAAATTGTTTTTTACTACGTTTTTTTGAACAGAGTCAAATTTGAGTATTTGTTTGCGGTTTGAACTTCCCATCTGAACGTATTACATGAATGATTTAATTTGGCTTGCACGAACTGAAACTTGTTTATAGTATGAACTTTGGTTTATGTATGAATTAATATAAGACGAGTTTAACTTATATTATTGTTCCAATTTCCTTAATTATGTGAATCTGTTATTTCATTAATGCTCTCTTAAATGATGATGTTCTGTTTACTTTTTATGTGTGCATTTTTACATGGCTATTTTTTTATTAAATTGTATATGTTAAACTAATTGATTAAAATACGTATTCATATTTTTATGAATACTTATTTTATTAGGCATTAGTACATATTTAATATCCATTAAATATCTAACTTTTAACAATAATTCTCTTCTGACATATATGATTACAAACATATATGTTGGATACAGTTTAAATATATTTTAGATGTGAACCCATAAACCTTAACCCATAACCCGTGACGAAGCTCCCGTGAGGTTTATCGGTAAAAAATACCAGGAGCCTAGGAGTCAGAACGAGAACCTGTTATGTTGATTCACAAGTCTTATATTATATGTTTTGTAATCTCTGGCTAACATGAATGATACTAACTATGAATTCACTGTTTTAAATTAATAGTTTTCCAGAAATTAGTTTCCGGGATAGATCTTGGATATATAGATGATTAACCCCTGATGGTTTCATTAATCCTGAATTTGTTGAAGGAGTTGAAGATTTTATTCATTATGCATGTTCTCAACCTGTATATATAGATAGGCCAAAGATCAGATGTCCATGTAAAAAGTGCAAACACAAATGTTTCCTTACTATTGATGAAGTTAATGGGAATTTGCTGAGAAAAAGGTTTGTCCCCAATTATTTTGAGTGGACACGACATGGAGAACCGTTGATTTATAGCACCTCAAGGGGTAATGAAGCACAATCGTCTGTTAACTTAAATGAGTATGAAGGGGGATTGGATTTAGAACAAATTATATGGATGGAACTAAAAATCCGTATATGCAAGTGGTTTATGATGGGGCCGGTTATTCCTTTGAGGAAAATAGGGAAAAATCTTGAAGAAGAACCTAACCCACAAGCAAAACAGTGTTTTGATTTACTACAGCCAACTGACCAATAATTGTGGCCAAATTGTGAGACAATGACTCAATTGTCTTCAATTGCTCGAATATTGAACATAAAGTCTGAAGGGCATACTTCAGACCGTAGTTTTGATAAAATTCTGGAATGGTATAATGAATCATTGCCTCCTAATGATCATACAATGGTTAATAGTTTTTACAATATGAAGAAACTTATTAGGGGTCTTGGTTTTAATGACACCCATCTTGAGTTTGCAGTTGAATGTTGAAATGTTAGGTTGGGATTGTTGACGGATGGATTCCAACCTTTTGGTCAATTCAGCCAGCAATATTCATCATGGACAATCATAATTACTCCTTATAATTTGCCTCCTTGAATGTGTATGAAAGAAGCATATATGTTCTTGACCATGATTGTGCCAGGGCTAACAAATCCGAAGCAAAAAATTGATGTTTTCTTACAACCATTGATGTCTGAATTGTAGCATTTTTGGGAATATGGTGTTCAAACATATGATGTCTCTCTGAAACTGAATTTTGGGTTGAGAGCAGCTTTGAAGTGGACCATTAGTGAGTTTCCGGCATTTGCCATGATATCTGGATGGAGCACAGCTAGAAAATTGGCTTGTCCATATTATGGCGATGATTTTGATACGTTTTATCTTCCAAATGGGGGCAAAATATGTTAGTTTGACAATCACAGAAAATTTCTTCCTCCAGATAATCCATTTAGATGCAAAAAACATAAGTTCATTAAGAATAAGATGGTAAAAACACCCCCTCCTCCTCTCAAAGCTAGTGAAGAGATTTTGTAAGAGATTGAGGAATTAGGCTTACTGAAACTAACAGAATTTAAAGCCGATGAAGTAAATACAAGCATTAGTCAAAATTTTGGTTGGAGAAAATGAAGCATCTTTTAGGATTTTCCATATTGGAAAACTAATTTGATACGTTATAATCTAGTTGTGATGCATATTGAGAAACGTTGTTGCAAGAAGGTGTTCAAATGCCTACACCTGAGGGAAGAAGTATCACTGTTTCAATTGGTGCATTTGAACATGCCAGGACCCCTTCTCGGGAATCCATACATTAGAGAATCATTTACCTTTACCGACTCCCATGTCACATGGAATCAAACAAAATAATTATATCATTGTGATATATCGATGTAATACACTAGACTCAGCTTTAAAGTTGATTTATTGTTGTATTTGTAAGAATTTGTCAAACAACCTCCCTACTAGTTAGAGGTCAACCTGCGTCCTATTGAATGTGGACTGTTATTGTTCTTGTTCTACGACTTTAACAATTGTTAACCTTCATTTTCGTCGTTTGTACTTGAATATGATATTCAACAAATTGCCTTATTTCCTTTTCCATATATTGTGTAAAATATTAAATTCAAATTCTTATATTTGTAGAAAATTCGATAAACAATGAATTTTAGGTAAAAATATGAGACCAAAGAGACAGCGTGAGGTAATACGGCCCAGGTTTAGAGGCATATTCGGAGGTACTTACTGTGAAGGTGGACCGTCAGAGTCTGCAACTCGCATTAACTCACCTCCTCCCCCTCCAGGGCTTACAGTTGCAAATGAGGCATCACCTACTGCTCGTCATGCTACACCATCCCCATCCTCAACTCATATATCATCCAATACCGCTTTATCGGATAGAGGAGACGTTCGCTAGCCTGGAGCTGAGGGACCTGATGGAAGAAAGTACACAACAATTGTCAATAATCTATAAGTGAAATCATATTAATAACTATTTGTTTTTATTTAAGTTATAGGTTTATCATTTTTTTCATTGTATAAAATGAATTCTTATATTAGGTTGGTTCCGTCTGGACCGTGTTCCAGAAATATGACTTCTAAATTTAAGGAAAGGATTAATCCTAAGAGTTATGTGTGGAAGAATTCCTCTCAGGCAACAAAGGGATTTTACTTTCAGAAGTTTGAGGTACAATAAAGACTTTTTTTCTTTTTATATTGATTTATATACACTAATTAGATAAATACCATTACATTATATTAGTTTCAATTTTTTTCCTTCTTATTTCAAAAAGAATTTTTCTGGGATTTTGGTTTCGACGCCATCATACATAAAGTATGGGAGAGGCGAGCTCGTACATGTTATCACAACTTTATTGGTGCGATACATAAGGCTACTGTACGACTGCCTTATATTTCGGAGCAAATATGGAGTCGTTGGTAGGAGTATTGAAGAAGCCTTGAGGCAATGTCCATCTTAGGGCATAACTCCACCAACAGACATGGAGGCCCGGGGGGTGAGAGTCTTCCCGTACATACAGGAGGATCAATAACCCACCACGAGCATGCACAGAGACTTGTAAGTATCTAAACTTGACACTTATATTGTAAATGTTTTACTTTGCTGTATTATGGATAATGATAATAGTATAAATGTTTGGTGTCATTTATGGCCGTGTTGAGTGATTTTATTTGTTCAATAGGTGAAAAATATAATAAAAATGGAGGAAACTCTGCCGAAATTTTTATAAAATGTAGTTCACATATAACAATTTAGGTTCAATATGCAGGAAAAGTCTATAGGCATGAGGCCTACACCTACTCAGCTGTTTTTGCACATTCACACGAAGAAGCATGACGGTGTGACATTCGTCAACAGCCGATGTAAAGAACTGGATGTATGTGAAATTAATGCATTATTATTATTTCTTAATAATAATCCCTTACTAATGTAAACATTGCTTCCTAATAGGACCAAATACAAGAAACCATTTAGCGACAGTCTTAGGAAGAACAACCTGTTGATGAGACTCAGACGTATCTTGATGTTGTGGGTGGTACGAACTATCGTGGAAGGATATTCGGGTTAGGTTCATTTACGAAGACATGTTATTTGCAATCCTCCATGTCTAGTACAGCAGCGTCTACTAGACCAACGCAAACCAATGAAGTCACTGAGCTTCCGACCACAGTGTAGACATTGATGGAGCAGATAGCTCAGCTGAGACATGAGATGGAGGAGTTAAAGGGGAGGGGTAGCACCTCAGAGCACCCGCGATCACCAGGACATTAGGATTGTTGTAGTCATTTGCTTTCAATTACAAAGACTTGTTATGTACACTGTAATGTTTTTATTATCAATTAGGATAATTTTAACTTTATATCATCAACCAACTTTCTGTTAAAAAAAATTAAATATATAAACAAATAAATTTATTATGCACAGATAATTCATAAGTGTTAAAATTATGCATTTATCATAAGATCATGAAATAAAATTTAATGTTAGGATTTTTTAAAAAAATTTCTTACTTTTAATTACTGACGGAATATATAAGACCGTCATAAAAAGTACTATATTTATCGACGGAATTCCTTAAACAGTTGGTAAATTGTTCGATATTTATCAACCATTTTTCTTCTTCCGTCGGTAATATTGAAACTTTTGTGATTATCTTAACTACGGTTTTACCGACAAAAAATCAGTCGTCGGTAAAATTTATCGACGGTTGCATCTGTCCATCGGTAAATTTTACCGACAAAAGGACACATAAAAAGTCCGTCGTTAAAATTACCTACGGCCGTATTAACGATGTCATTGTTCGTCATTTTATTTTGTCAAAAATTATTATTACCAACGAGTTGAAGGCTCCACATGTAATGCCTATTTAGTGGAGGACGCTAGTACATTTTGTGACATTATTTTGAGCCGTATGTCCACACAAGAGCAAGAAAAGTTCCTCGTAATGATAATGGGGGAGGAACGAGTGGTGCTAATGAAAACTTGTCCATTTTTACATAATCTAGACAAACAGATGGATGTGTGACAAGAAGAATGTTAACAGAGGAAGAAATTGAGGCTACACATGGTTACATTTTATTGAACTGTGAAGAGGTTCTTCCTTTCGTTCAGTAAGTTCGACATGATTATTTCTTCATTTAACATTGTGTGTTGTTCATAACTAAAAATTGTCATTATGTATTTAGATTATACGAGACATTTTTACACGAGATAATGTCGGGCATCACACAGGATGATATTAATAAAGAAGTTGGAAAACACTTTCCTCGATGGTTCGAGAGATTTGTAAGTTGTCACTTACAACTATTCTTAATTATAGTTCATAACCACATTTACGTGTCCTCATGTCATTATACCCTTTGCTATGATACATTAATTTATGTAGGCCTTCGAAAATCCAATAAAGAACAAGTGCATTTGTGATCTTGCGAAGGGTCCTCTGCGAACTGTTAAATCCTATCCATTGGTGCGTTTGAACATGCCAGGAACCTTCTTGGGAATCCAGACATTGGGAACTCATTTACCTTTACCGACTCCTATGTCACATGGAATCAAACAAATTAATTATATCATTTTGTTTATCGATGCAATACATTATTACACTAAGTTTTGAAGTTGTTTTATTGTTATATCTGTAAGACTTTGTTAAACAATGCATAATTTTATCATTGTTTAAGTTGATTTATTGTTGTTAACTATTTCTTAACCTTTAAATCCATTGCCTTATATTTTTCTCCATATATTATGTACAATATTGATATCAACGTATTATATTTGCAGAGAATACGAAAAAATTGAATTTCAGGAAAACAAATGGGACCAAAGCGACAACGTGAGGTTATGCGACCTCGGTTTAGAGCCATGTTCGGAGCAACTTACTGTGAAGGTGGTTCCTCACAGTCTGCTGCTCAAATTGACTCACCTTCTCGCCTCCAAGACCAACAGTTGCAGATGAGGCATCACCTACTACTCCTCTTGCTACTCCATCCCCATCCCCAACTCATATATCATCCAATACCAGTGTATCGGATAGAGGAGACGTCGGCCAGCCTCCAGTTGAGGGACCTGATGGACGAAAGTTAATAACAATTGTCAATGAACAGTAAGTGAAATCACATTACTCACTGTTTCCTTTCAATTGTCTTAGGTTTATCAGTTACTTCACAGTATAAAATAATTTGTTTTATTAGGTTGGTTCCGTCTGGACCGAGTTCTAGAAATATGACTTCCACATTTAAGCAAAGGATTGAACCTGAGGGTTATCCGTAGAAGAACATATCGACCGCCACAAAGCAATTTTACTTTCAGGAGTTTGAGGTACAAAAAAGATTTACTTTCTTTTTATATTCAATTATATACACAAATTAAATAAATATTATTACATTATATAATTTGTTGCCTTCTTATTTCAGAAAGCATTTTATTGGGATTCTTGTTTCGACGCCAGCATGTATAAAGTATGGGAAAAGAAGACTCATACACATTATCGCGACTTCATTAATGCGATACGCAAGGCTGGTGCACGACCGCGTTATATTTCAGAGGATATTTGGAGTCGTTGGACCGAGTATTGGACATCACCTACAGCAATGTCGATATCAGAGTGTAACTCGGCCAACAGGCGTGGAGACCCGGGGGGCCAGAGTCTTTCTGTACATATGGGAGGATTAATAACCCCTAACGAGCATGCACATAGACTTGTAAGTATCTAAACTTGACATTTATTTTGTATATATTTTGCTATGTTGCTTTCTACATAATGATTATGCTATTATTGTCTGGTGCCATATATGACTGTGTTATGTTATTTGATTTGTTCAATGGGGAGTATATATTATAAAAATAGAGGAAATTCTGTCGAAATTTTTATAAATTGTAGTTCACATCTGACAATTTGGGTTACACATGTAGGAAACGTCATTGGGGATCAAGCCTACACCTATCCAGTTGTTTTTGCACACCCACACGAAGAAACATGATGGTGTGACATTCATCAACACCCGATGTAAAGAGCTGAATGTATGTCAAATTAATATATTTTTATAATTTCTTCTTCTATAATCCTTTACTCATGTTTTTCTTGCTTCCTAATAGGACCAACTACAACAAACCATTCAGCGGCAGACTCAGGAGGAACAACCTGTAGATGAGACTCAGACGTATCTGGACGTCGTGGGTGGTGGGCACCGTCGTGGGAGGATATTCGGCTTAGGTTCATATGCCAACACATGTTATTCGTGCTCTTCCCTGTCCAGCACAGCAGCATCGGCTAGGCCTGCGAACAGCAATGAAGTAATCGAGCTTCAAGCCATAGTGGACACATTGAAGGAGTAGATAGCTCATATCACAGAAGCTAACGTTAATGAACGGATGCAGCACATGGAGCTGATAGCTAACATGAGACGAGAGATGGAGGCTAAGAACAATGAGCAGGTGACAAAGCTAAGAGAGGAGCTAGAGCAGGTGACAAGGATAAGAGAGGAGATGGCACAGGTCACAAGAATAGGAGAGGAGATGGAGCAGATGGCAAAGATAAGAGAGGAGATGGAGCAGATGGAGCGCATGGCTAAGATGAAAGTGGAGATAGAGCAAATGGCTAAGATGAGAGCAGAGATGGAACAAATGACTAAGATGAGAGACCAGATTGAGCAGATGGCTCAGCTTAGACAGGAGATGGAACAGTTGAAGGGGAGGCTTGGCAGCTCAGATCAGCCATGATCACCACGACATTAGCTTCTCTTAGCTTGTCTTTGTCATTTGTTTTCAATTACAAACATATGATGTGCACATTGCACTGCTTTTATTATCAATTCAAACAATTTTCACTTTATATTATCAATTAATTTTCTGATTAATCAAATTTATATATATATACAAATTAATTTATCATGCACACATTATTGGTAACTCTTAACATTATGGATTATTCACAACATAATGAAATTGAAAAATGTTTTAAAAAATTAATTACCCACTAATACCGACGGAAAACAGCATATCGTCGGAAATTACATTTTTAATTACCGATGGAATTCCTCTTTCCGTCGGTGTGCTACAAGTCGTTTTTTACACTCAGCAACGGATTACCGACGGATTTGTTCAGTTCCTAAACTTTACCGCGGTAAGCCGTCAACATTTATTCATCGGTAATATTATTACCGACGTTATTTATACCATTGTTAACATGTTTTTGGCTGAAGCTAAATTACTAACGGAATTATACCGTCGATATTTTTAACTACGATGAATTCACCGACGATTTTGACCGTCTGTCTTTTTTGTCGGTAATTACCTATACAAACAGAAAATCATTATTTACCGATGGAACAGTCCGTCAGTAAACTGTTGTTTTCTTGTATCGTCCTTCTATATATCAATCATGTGTTTTTTAAAAAATAATGGAATAGTGAGAGAATCTGTAGCATTCTCTTCAATGGGCACTCGCTCTAATGTAATGTCTTTGAACTCTATTGTCCCCCTAGTCAAGTGAAACTTCCTTATTACATGCTTAGGATGTTAAGAATACTTTGGTTCCTTTACTTATGAAACCAAAAAATTGGTGCCATAGTACTATTGACTTAAGAATGCTAGGAACCACTACAAGTTTGATAATGAAATACTTGAACCAAATAACTTCCTGTAACACCTCATATATTAAAATGTACTCAACCTCGATCATATAATTAACAATGGCTTATTGTTTAAAACTATTCCAACTTACTGCACCACCATTTAAAGTGAAGATATACCTTGACTATGATATGTTATCATCATGATTGAACTAAAAAATAACATATGAATAACCTTGAACTCTTAGCTCAACTATTATATGGACCAAAAAAACATCTTTTTTCTCAAGTAATTATAATATTTTTCATAATGTTCTGATGAACATCATAGGGTTGAATTAATATATTCTTATTTGATTAAATCATAAGAAACATTAGGTCTCATACATATCATTGTACATATGATTGATCCAATAGATTAAGCATATAGAACACATTGTAATTTATCCCTCTCATCATGTGTTTTTGGACATATATTCTCTGGGAGAGAAATATAATGTGACATGGGCAAGAATCCCTTTTTAAAATTCTATATGCTAAAAATCTTTAGTAATTTGTCTATAAACACATAATAAGATGAACCAAGTTACCTTTTTTTATCTATCTTTATAGATCTTTGTTCCTAAATTATATGTTTCTTCTCCCATTTCTTCTATAGAGAAGTTCTTTGACAACCAAATCTTTATAGATTAAAGAATCAATATATCATTTCCAGTTATAAATATGTCATCCATATGTAGCATTAGAAGATAACTTCACTCCTACTAATCTTCTCATAGATATAATGTTCATCTACATTTTTTATAAAATAAAACTTTTTTATCATCTCATAAAAAAATGTTCCAACTCTATAATACTTATAACTTACACACCTGATTAGGAAATTTTTGCATTCAAAACCTTTAGGTAGGAAAATTAGTATGAAAAGATGTTATTTTAACAGTCATTGTCTAATTTTCATAATCATGGTATAAAGTTATAGCTAATAAGATCCTTATGGATGTAAACATTACTATAGATAAAAGTTTTCATCAAAATCAAGTCTTTGTATTTTTTTAACCTTTAGGCACTACTATTTCTTTATACATATACACATTACCATCCATATCTTTTTTTTGGGTTAAAAACCCACTTACATCTAATAGTTACAATCTAATTAGGTACATCCACCATTTCAAAACTAACAGCTTCATGCCATTTTAAGTAATTAATGGCATATATTACTTTCTTAAAAGTAGTAGGTTCATCTTCAATAATCAATACATGGTTTTTAACTATCAACTTGCAATTCTTGTTATATCTGGAGTTTAATTTATGGTTTCTAAACTTCTCAAAGTTCTGCCTTACTCCATTATCTTTTTTAGAATGAATTTTGTTTCTAGAAATGTAGATATAAATGACTTTATCTAAAAAATGTGGTAAAATGATATTCTCTTTCAAGTACCCCATTGATTTGCATTTATCTTATTTAGCTTAAAGCTTATCAAATATTACATGCTTCACATAAGCATCACATCCCTAAATCTTTAGGCATGAAAACTTTGTTCTACTACCATTCCATATGTCATATAGAGTATTGTCAACCGATTTAGATGGAACTTTATTCAAAAGATACGTAGCAGTTTCAAAGGAATATCCATAAAAATAAATAGGTAGGTGATGCAACCCTTACCTATATGACTGATGAGATTATATGTTAATGCAATAGTATCTATGAACATTCTATCAAACATGGGTTGATTTAAGATCATGAACAAGAAACACAATAAGAAAGATGTAAATCACCACATTCTAGAAAAATAACGAATTACAAGTGATAAGATATTAGGATATGATCGCCACTAACAATCTAGATAAGATCGTAAAGTTTTTAGAGAACCAAAATAAAAGAACTCTAAAAAATTGAACAAAAAACTTTCCTATGGTTTTGATTAATCTATAATAAGGTAGTCTTACAATACAAAGTTAATAAAGACTCTTATAAGCATCAAACCTTTAAAACTAGAGTTCTAAAAGGAAATAATCACTAGAAATGTAAAACCTTGTCTTAGCTAATACTATTGCTAATTTTTATTTTAGAACTCCTAAAATGTGAAATAAAGACAAGTCTAATGCCTATTGCAAGTTGAACCCCAACACTAGTTTACTCTTAGTACATTAAGTTGTAAAACCATATAAAAGGCTAGGGTGGTAATATGTATGACTTTACTATTAATTATATTATATTTCTCATTACTTCAATAATTAGTGCAAGATTAGTGTCAGTTACCCTTTGAGTCTATCACTATTTACATTATCTAATCATGATTCTTTATCTTTCTCCTTTAATTGGATCATCATTATAGATCTAACTTTAAACTCTTAAAGTAACAAAGGCTCACTTCTTATGTAGACAGCTACCAGTAAGTTGTTTAGGGTTTTTTTGTCCTTCCTTGCCTTACTTTATGTCACCAACCATCTAATACCCTTCCAAAGATCTCCAAAAGCATTTTGCGTTTGAGTAATAGATGTTTGATTCACATCAAAAGGTGTGAATAAATCACTATAGAATGTACCATATCTAATATAATATGGTTTCTCTTTTTAAACTCTACATTGTATTATAAAGTTCTATATGGAATCCATTGTGGGAGAATCTCATTATCTTTTAAGTAACTAAAAAATTAATATTCTAACTACTCTCCACCTCTATTAGATCTAAGTCCCTTAACACCTTTACTAGTTTGTTATCAACCTTAAGTTTTATTTCATTGAAACTTTAAATTGATTTTGACTTTCTTAAATACAATATATATAATTATATCTAGAACGATTGTATGGAAAAATGATTATGCACCTCTGATGTGAGTAGACAGAGGAACACAGACATCTGAATGTATAAGTTGCAGTAACTCATTGGCATATTCTCACTTAACACTAAATTGAGGTATGGTTATTTTACTAAACAAATGAGATTCATAGGTTTTATATGATTTATAGTCAAAGGATCTAAACATCCTTCCTTATATAACTTTGTGATTATAGTTTTTTTTGGAAATTGAAGAAATAATATACTCCAAGAAATAAGTGTAGGCCTTTCCAAAATGTATAGCGAGTAGCTAAAGAAATTACATCCTCACAAAGGCAATTATGAGACCTACAATTGATAATTTAGTTCTTAATAAGTATATGCTATACCATTTCCCATCTAAGTGCTACTTCAATTTATAATGCTTCATCCCTCAAACAAAGTATGAAATACTCCTCTATCTTGCTCATGATGCTCATCTTGAAGCTGATTTCATTCATTTTCTCCTAATCAACTAGCTCCTCTTGTTGATTACCAACAACATTAATATTGCAATAAAATTTAATTTTTTTCCTGTAGTGCCCTTGTGTATAAACACTGGAAAAATAAGTGATCCTTTTTCTTAAGGCTATTATATCACTAGATGTAAGTAGGCTTTAAGTTTGATGAGCTTCTCACCTTGTCCATTATAACTAATCCATTCTATAGAGCCAGTTAAGTTGTGACTGCATAGCGGGGATTATTTCTAGGGGACCAAATGATCTTATACTAGCTTACCTCAGGAGCTTAACGCTTGAAAAACTAACTTATAGATAGGTTAGTGAACTTTCCTAAGAAGTGAAGTATCCAAGAAACTCTATCTTCCTTGGTTGAACTTAGCCTGTAATTGAGAATAATTTAAGATAACCATTTAAAGCTTCTAAGTTTGATGTTCCATAGTTAGTCTATGGTGAGATCACTAACCTTAACATTTGGTTTTAACATATATTTTAAATGGAATAGATAAGGATACGGGTATAGAGGCCCCTTATTACACTAATTATCTAACCAAACCTAAGTATTTTTTCCATTCCCAATTACACATTTGAAAGCAGAAGCCATTTTACCTCTTAGTTTCAGTATATTGAGCCATGACCATGAGTTATTGGGATTACTTTGCACTTTTAAGAAGTTTTCTCTTATAAGTGTTTAGTACGAACCCATTGAACCCATAAGTGGTCTTTATCTTTAAGTACTTTCCATATTTTTTGGCTAAGAGAATTTTTTTGAACATTCGTATAGATATTAATCCCACCGCAACCTTGCTTTCTTAGACTACATATATCTTTCTAAGACACCTTTACTCCTAAGGCTTTATATTGGTCACTTAAGTTTTCTTTTCTTTTTATTTATTTTTATGATTAGCCTTTTAAAAATTTAATTCATACAAACTATTTGTAAGTTATATAGATCAATAACAAATATCATCTTTATAAGTAACAATTTTTATTCTTAAAAGAAAGATGATTCCATTCAAATATAGATTAGAAATAGAAATAATATTTCTAGTAATAAGTATAATATAATAAAATTACTTAATTGTTTTATAAGATTAGAAGCTTAAGCTAAACTACAAGTTTCTACAACTAATTTAACAACACTTGCTTTATTGCTAATGTATAGATCCACATCACCTTTACTCAATAAAACACTCTTTATTAGCACCTTCTCATCACTAAAATTCATAGAAACCACATCCAATATCTAATACCCAATATTATGGAAAAAAATAAAAATGATCTTAATCATTAACATACCTAAAGATGTCGCTTCCTTAAGTTTGTTATCATTCAAGATAACAAGATGAACCTTTTAGTTCTTCTTCTAGTGACATTAGCTCAATAATAAAATCACATCACTTGTCATTAATCTTCTTCTTGTTACCGAAATTTGAATTTCTTACTTTAGTATAAGCCTTATATATCTTTTTTTTCTTCCTAGAACCTTTTCCCTTTCTCCTACTACAATCTACAACAAGAATAAAATTGGGTTCCTTCTTAAGGCAACCTTATGAATTGGGTTCCTTCTTAAGGCACCCTTATGTATGCTTAAGTATGTTCAATAGCTTAAGTGATGATTAAATTTTAATCTACTAAGGAAAGTGTACCTAACATGTTATACTATTAAAATGCTAATAGAGGTTGATCATACTAAGAGATAACTTCTATAGAATCTTATAACACTATTTTATCTAATAAATAATAAAAACGGGTTTGGTTAATTGATTTATAATAATAAACTAAACTAAATACCAGCTGCTTTAGATCACCATTAGAGCATCGCATAATAATAAAAAATAATATCAATATTAAGAAATATCTAGAGTAGATTTTCACCTAAATTCATCTTATATCATTATTTAATTATAGCTATTATATCGTTTAAAATAGAGAACTTTTTTAGTGTAAAGATCTGCCTCCTGTTGATATAAAGCCATCTATTGCTAAATAGATTAACCTATATCTCTATCTAATTAACTTAATACATAATGAGCTAAGTTCTTTAAAACCCTACAAAATATTAACTTGAAACTAGAAGATTCATATAATTCTATCTTTAGATCATAAACAATAATGACTAAAGATACCCCCTTGTTCCCCAGTTGCCAACCTTAGCTAGCACACCTTCTGGTAAACCCGACCTTCCTTTAGCTTCTACCATCCTTCCCTCTAACTTTGCTTCCTCTCCAGCTTATCCTCCTACTTGCTTACCTAAGCTCCCCACCTTGTATATGGTCAATATAAAGAATAACACATATAAATCTCAAATATAGAAACCTTTATTGATAATTAAATCAAAAGAATAAAAAACTTCATTAAGGTTTAACCTAATATAGATATGAAAGTAGAAAATACAAAAAAAAAAGTTTAAGGGAGGAAAACATTCATTCTAATGTATCCCATAATGAAAATCTCTATCCTCTACTAGTAATCACTTTTTTAAGAATACTTTCAATATTTCTCTATTAGAAATACCCTTCCTATATGTTCTTAGGCTTACCTTGGGTAAGCAACTGCTAAACCTAACAAAAACTAGTCTAGAATTAAAGAAAAGTTAAAAAAAAAGATTACAAAACCCTAATTTCTATTTTTTTTGTTATTTTTCTACCCTAGAAATGGTCTATGACATGAATTTGTCCTAAATCTTATATCTTTCTACTAATATTTTAGAGAGGGACCCAAGCTTAGACACATATATGTCCTAGTTCATGTACCATTCTATAGCTTTTTCTCAAGAGGTACATAAGCTAAGCCAAGTTCATATATTTTTACCAAAATTTCTCTCTGCCATGCAGCTTACTTTTAAACATTGTATTGGATCATTTCTTCATCTCCAAGTTATCTCAGAAGAAGATGGGTTAGCATATGGTCGTCTATCAAAATGTGTTAAGAAAAATTAATGTTTTCTTCATATATTACCTTGAAATATTCTTGTATATGCCAATCCTCAAATAGATTCTTATTTAATTACCTAAAACAAGACTTAAAATCAATTAAACAAAAGTAATTTGGATAGAGAACTTAGCAAAATATTAAGGATAATATGTGCATATTTCATGAACATCAAATACCCCACACTTAGATTTTTTCTTGTTTTCAAGCGAAATCAATATTAATCACCCTCATCTCAACCAAGTTTCCATTCTAGAAATTTTTTAAAAATTTTATCACGATAATCCAAATCACTCATTATCCACCTAACTGCATCATTTATCAACTACCTAGGGCAATACATACTTAAAATAACTTGCAATTTAGCTCATCCTAATTCAAAAATCATTCAAATTTTAGCTCAATGGAAATAATAACAATTAGGAGAAGTTTAAAATCCTAATCATGAAAATCACCAAAAATTAAATGCAATGAAAATAAGAAGGATGGTCGCAAATGGCATGAAACAGCCAAGCTAGGTTACAAAGGAGTTTGCATAAGAGACAGAAAAGTGAAGAATAAGAATGGGGTGAGTGAGAGAGGCAGGTGGCTAAGGAGCTTTTAAAATCATAGATGCATATTGTTTGTAGACACGAGTGTGTCCAAGACTACTTAAACATCTAGGAGGATGTTAGAGTGGACGCAAGCATGTCTATATAACATGTTGTATATGACAAGGACATGTCCAATAACCATATAAGTCACTGGGTCAGTGTGAGAAAATTTAAAATTTTTGCAATAGAAGATATGAACATGTACAATTACAAGTGTAATTCATTGAGCATTTGTTAAACATAAAACAATACAAATGGGTTTACATGGGCATATCTAATGACTATGAGCACCTCTAAATTCTTGGAAACATTAAAATTTTAGCCTAACCTCAAGCCAATTGCATAAAACACAACATTAAAATATATAATAGGAAAAATCATTGAGGATGCTCGTCAAACTAAAATAAAAACCTAATTCTGATGTCTATTCAACATAAAAGAATCTAATAATTAATAAAATCCTAGAACTAAAATCTAAATAAATCAAAACAAAGAATTAAATTTAAAAAATACTTAATTCTTAGGTAACCTCCAAAGCAGTGTTTGTTTAATGTCCTTAACTAGATATACCATGCATAATTAAGGTGGCTTTAGAAGATTAAACTCCTTCTTTATTCATCATCTTCCTTTTAACCTTAGAAGAGACATAGCTCCAATAGATCTTTAAAAATAACACCTTACACAACATCAAAAAATGAAAATTCAATTATATAAATAAAATAGAATCTTCATCATATTCAAGGCAACGTCTCATAGAATCTGATATTTTGAAGGCAACTTCTTCTTCTCTAACCCTAAGCACTAGTTTACTGTCACTAATATCAATTCTAGCTCTATTAGTGGCTAGAAAGGGTTAACCTAAAATAAAAGATACCTTTTGTATTCCCATCCATATCTAAGATCACAAAATCAATTGGGAAAATAAATGTATAAACTTTAACAAGTACATCCTCAATAATATCCCCATGATACTTAATCAATCTATCTGCTAACTAAATGCTCATTATAGTGGGTATTGGTTCTCTTTTAATCCCAGTTTCTTGAATAATTTATGGGGAATTAATT
The DNA here is from genome assembly GCA_025629845.1 of Erythroxylum squamatum. Lineage (NCBI taxonomy): Eukaryota > Viridiplantae > Streptophyta > Magnoliopsida > Malpighiales > Erythroxylaceae > Erythroxylum > Erythroxylum squamatum. Next base: position 30,970,053 of record JAOTBA010000008.1, on the reverse strand, counting down.
TAATACTAGCACCTAAATTAGCTAAATCTTTTTCTAATAGCAAACTACGAATTAAGTAAGGGATAGTAAAAATCATTACATCCTTAAGCTTCTTGGGCAACATGTTTTGTAGAATAGTTGAACACCTCCCACTTAACATCACCATAGTTAACTCCTCCAAATTTATCTTGTTAGATAGCAACTCCTTTAAGAACTTTATGTACCTCTTCATCTACAAAAGAGCCCCTAAAAAGGTAAGTTAATATGAAGTTGTTTAAAAAGTTTATGAAATTTTGCCAAACTGCTCATCCATGTGATCTTTCTTCAATTTATTAGGATATTGAATGGTAGGCTAGATTTCCCTGACTTTTGAAGAATGGTTTATGTCCTTAGCTTTCTTATGACTCATCTTATCATTCTCCTCCTCACTTCGGGTCTTGCTCTTAACTTTTAATTTCTTTCAACTCTTAAGGGTAAATGTCATCATATGTTCTTTAGAATTTTTCTTAATGCTGCTAGGCCAAACTCCTTTATTGTCTTTCAGAAACTAACTGTTGGGGTTATGTAAATATAGTGCCTTAGAAAGCAAGTGTATTTACATATAACTTAATCTTCTTCCATTTATTTTTTGTAATGAAAATATTTATTATTAATAAAACAAAAGAGTTTGGTTTTATTTGTATAAGCATAATATAACTATTCATAAGGTACCAATATTCTTTTGTAAGTAATATAAATATACATGGAGATGTATGGGAAACATGTATATTATTAGAATCTGAATTAGTTGATTCGTAGTTGAATAATCAAGTTGGTCGCTTGATTATGGTTTAGACTGTAGTGTTGTGATTTGTCTCCGTATAAGTAAAGGAGTTTACATCAAGGGAATGATGAGTTTCATATCATGATAGTAGTTGACTATCGATAATGCACTATTAAATGAATCTAGAATCATGTATGTTTTTTAAAATTAAAGTAGGTCGTTTCTTTAATCTTAAAACATACACTTTAGTATTATTTTATTACGAACCACAATCTTGATGAGTGGTGAACTCATATGTGTTTCATTATAATTCTTGATATAATCAGAATGAATTTTTATAGAGTATCAATCTAGTGTCTGCATGTTGAAATTATTAATTGAAACATGTATCAGGGAACATTCACTCAAATTAAGAGTTTATAGTGATATCATCACTTCTAGATGTTTTACGGAGATTGGTGATTAAACTGGCACTAGTAAGTTTGATGGACTAGCTACCCATCAAGTCTTAACACCAAGATGAGATCTTGTGTGTTAATCACCATATAGAGTGAAGCAGGAGATCTAGAACAAAAAACCAATTAAAGGCAAAACTATAATTTTACCCTTTATTGTGCGGATGGCTATAATATGGTTCATAATAGAGTTTACAATTGGACATCTAATCTGAAATATGTATTCTTATAATATTTAGTAATTCAAGAGTTCAGCTAATTGTCTTTAGTGGAATGACAATTGGTTAATAAGTTGGAATTAATTCTAATGAGATTAAATTAATTTCAGGCTTATTAGAGCTTGAATTATATAAGTCCAATTAGATTCTCCACTTGGCTTCCAGGAAAGGTTATCAAGAAAAGTAAAATAAATAAATAAAGGTTACCAGAAAGAAAATAAAAGGAAAGGACCGAGTTACATTCGGAATAATAAGATCGAAACAATTTAATTAAGATTTAATTAAATTAGGTTTTAAGCTATAATTAAATGTTGGGCTTACACTAATTAATCATTAGTTAGAAGCCCAAAATGAACATTTAATTTGATTAATTAGATTAATTAAATTGAAACAATTTTTGTAAAGACAAAAGGAGGGCAAAACCGAAATCTATAATGATGTAGATTTCGGTTTTATATAGCTAAATGGACAGTTGCACATTTCGTATTGAATTGCTAAATATAAGGTGGGTTTTTTTATCATGCTTCATCATGATTAAATGGTTTAATGGTGTCCTCATTAAATGGTTTAATGGTCTTATCATTAAATGGTTTAATGGTTGTCATTTAATGTTGGCATATAGAAAGACATATAAACCTTTTAGCATTCATTTAATTAAAGAAAGAGGTAGTGCACTTGTTGCTCTCTCCTCCTTCTTTCATCATTTAACCGAAAAATGAGAGGGTCTTATTTTTGGTTTTTTGTCTTTTCATCTAGCCATCTTAAAACAAATGAGAATGTCTCATTTATTGGTCTCTCTCTTTCATTTTGATTAAGAGAAAGAAGTGGTGTATTGGTTGTTGAACTTCCCTCTCCTTTCTTTCATGATCTAGCCGACATTAGGAATGAGAGGTTCCCATTTTGGTTCTTTCAACTAGTTGATCATAAAAGGAAAACCTCCAAAATATTTCTTCTCCTTTCCCACCAAAGGATCTTGTTAACCAAGTTGTCCAAGGAGAATAAGTGGTAGATCCGATTGGTTGAGGATACAATAGCAAGGAGGGGATACAATAGCCAGGATCAAAGCTGTAGTAAAGGAGTCGGTAAAATTTCGATCATATTCTTATGCTATTTATTTTTCTAATATTGTATCATGTATGGATTAAAACATGTTCATTTGGTTATCATGCTTCCTCTGCGTTTTGATTTTGGAAAATGTTTTTGAAATTTACCGTTTAGCCAAATCTAGTATTTTTTGTTTCGATCCAACACTAACTTTGTAAATTGATCAATCTAGTTCTCCAAGTTATGGATGCAAGCATTTTGATTCCTTAATGAGGTTTCAATAGCTTGAAATCTTGTATCTAAAGTCTAGATAAATTGAGTCACAAAGTCATCTAAGCTTAGTGTAAGACCCCAACATATACCTAAGAAGTATTATAGCATGTCTAGGGTGTATCAAGAAGTGAACATAAAGAATTAAGTGAATATAAGCATAGTAAGGGACATAATGGTACTTAATGTAAAAGACATGGGTAAATTAGTAATTTGTTCATTTAAGCATGGACATACATACTTAGACCTGAAATATGGATGAGAATGAAATTAATTGATGAGATTTTATGGCAAGGTGGGAATTAAAGGAAGAATAAGGGCCAAATGTGTAATTTTCCTAAAATCACCACATAAACCATTAGGATTAAAGCATGTATGACCCATAGGATTGAAGGATGTGTGTCATGAAATGGACATATAAGAGAGGAGAGAGGGAAGTGCATTTAGTGTTTTGAATGCCAAGTTTTCCTCTTCTCATTTTCTTTCCATTTCATCTTCTTCATCACACCATTTTGCATGTAAAGAATCAAGCTAATCTTAGGTGGAAATCAAGGTAAAAGTTAGGGGTTTTTCTCTTCATCTTTTTCTTTTCTTGCCTTTCTCACGAAGATCTAGAATTATAAGGTTGAAATTGAGAATAAGATATGTATTTGTTGTGTTTCTAGTTGTTGAATCAAGCAAAGCTAAAGGAGAAGAGAAGGAAAAGTACTAGAAGAGTGATAAGTCAAAATCTGTGTAGATAATTATGGAATGATTTGGATTCATTTTGACTTATTTCTTTGTGGATTTGAAGTTTTATTCAGTTAATTCGCTCACATTCTGAGTGTATTACTTGATAGGTATAAATGGTTGATTTTGGGGAAAAAAGGGCATAACTTCCCTTGGGGATGCCGGATTAAAGTCAATCAAGGACGATTGCAAGGAGAATTTCGAGCTCTACAACTTCTAAGAAGACTCCGAAAAGAAATTATGGCAATTGGAAGGTCAAAGGCGTAAAAGTGCAAAATTGGGCCATGTCCGTTAAACGGACATGGCAAGAAGACTCCTCAGACCTGAGAAGGTCCGTTAAACGGACACACATGTCCGTTTAACGGACATCGCGTGGTAACCACAACTTCCAGACTCGAGAAGGTCCGTTAAACGGACATGGGCGGCCAGCACTCCCCTGTTTCGAAACATTAGGTTTCTTGGGACGGGAGGACTATAAAAACTTACTGTTTAGACCTAATTAAGGGGGCTGGACACAGAAACCAAAGTTCCTACATCTGGAGGCACAAACTAAGAGGAAAAGAGGAAATTTTGGGGATTCACCCAAAGATTTGGAGCTCTCATTCTTGTTTTCTGCTACTTGCTCTCTCTACTCTTTCTACATGTTGAACATCCTTAGATGTATGATTTTTGTTGAAATGTTCAGGAGCTAAACCTCACTTAGGGTGAGGGATGTAGCCTATTTGAAGGAAGTTATGTGTAATGTGGATAGTTGAATGTTAATGAGAATTTTGGGGCTATGTTCATCTTCTTTAACTTCATTATTGTCTCTATGCTTGATCTCCATAGATGCAATCTTAGGAATCATAGGGGTGCTAAAGAGTGGACCATGATTCATGTTCTAGGAAGGTGAACACCGTGGGTTTAGAGTTAAAGATAACCTAAGCTAGGGTGAGGACAAGAAGTTGCTTGTGTTTAATGAGTTTGGCTAGGGCATCATTCCATTAAGAAATGGGTATCTCTAGCTAAATGTTCCTATATACTTTGAGAAAAGATATAGGTATAATCGTGCCACTGTCTCATAGCCTGCATTCAACGGATTTTAACCTTTTGAATAGGTGAACCCCTATCCCTAATTCTACTCATTTATTAGAACTTGTCCCTGATTGTTTCGTAATCACTTACAATTTATAAATCACCAACTCAAATCATGTTTATAATTTTCTATTGATAGCATAGAATTAATTAGAGTTAAGTTGATTGGTGAAGGAATTGGTCCTCGAGGGAGACGACTTTAGAATATTCGCTGTGTGGGTACTAGGAAGAATCTGTGCACTTGCAGAAATAATCGATCAAGTTTTTGGCGCCGTTACCGGGGACCTTTTTGTTTATCATCTCTATAAGTCTAGTTATTCTTGTTATCTGTTTGTCTATAATTTGAATTATCTTCCTCCTTTGAACCTTGCACCTGTTTGATTTCAGGAGTTACATGCACTTGATGCATTCGCGAAGCGTGAACGACGAACCATTGGTTGAATTCAATCCTGAAATTGAACGAACGTGTAGGAGGAACAACGCTCAAAGGAGGAGAGAAATGGCTAACAACAACCAAATTCCAGAATTGCATAAAGAACCTGAGTTAGGAAATGAACAATTCAACGAGGAAAATCAAGCTGAGCCGGTTGTTGTCAATCCCGCGGTGAGGAGAATTAGGGATTATCAAATGCCTTTTATTGCAGCGAATCCATCGTGTATTAGGTTGACTGCTGCTGCGCGGAATTATGAGCTGAAGCAAATCCATTTGTCTATGTTGCCATAATTTAATGGGATGCCTAGTGAAGATGCGCTGGCATTTATGAGAGATTTATATGCAACAGTCCAAACGCTTCCATTGTATGGACTGACGGAGGATGAATTGCGGCTAAGGTGCTTCCCTTATTGCATGAAGGGGTTGGCAAGGAATTGGCTGCTAAGTTTAGAAGTGGATTTTATTGATACGTGCGAGAAAGTAATGGAGACATTTATGATGAAGTGGTACCCAGCCCACAAGACTCTTGAACTCCAGAAAATGATACACTGGTTTTCGCAGAAAGATGGGGAAAAGTTTCACGAGGCTTGGGAACGATTTAATGATCTCCTCAACCAATGCCCACACCATGGCTTCGATATGTATTCATTGACTCAGTTCTTCTACTATGGTCTTACGGATCACAACCAAACCTTGGTGGATTTGAATGCTGGGGGAAATATAAGTGACTTGAGTTCTCAAGAATTATGGAATATTTTCAAAAAGGTCGCCGAGAACTCACATTGCAAGGTAACTCGAAGCAAGGCGGTAACGTTGAATGAAGTAGGGTCCAAGTCGGACATGGCATATCAAATTGCGGAAATCAATAAGAAGTTGAATTTACTGATGAATGATAATAAGTCTAGTCATGACCCATGCACTCTGTGTGGGAGGTTTGGGCACTCAGCAGCAGGATGTATGAATATCGAGACAGCATTGACAGAAGAAGAGGTAAGTTATGTGAACAATGGTAGGCAGGGTCAGAGATTAGATCCTTTTTCAAACACCTACAATGAAAGCTGGAAGTTCCATCCGAATTTCTCCTGGAAGAATCAAGGGGCGGCGAAACCAATAGGGCTGCCAGGGTTCCCACCACCAGTCAAACAACAGTACTCAGCCCCATCATCGTCCACACCACAACAATTTCCTTCTCTATGGGAGAAAAAGGTAGACCGGCTTGAGGATATGTTTACCTAGCTTATGGGCAAGATGGATCAGAGTACTCAAGCCAGTTCTCAAGCAATGAATAGGATGGAGTAGAATATTTAATCAAATCAAGCAGCAATTAAGAATTTGGAAGTGCAAATTAGTCAAGTGGCAAGAAAGGTTGGTGAAAGAGGAAAGGGAAAGTTGCCTAGGAACACTCAAGTGAACCCAAAACAAGATTGCATGGCAGTTGTTCTGAGAAGCGGTAAGACAATAGAAGGTGCAGTCCCGAAGAAAAAGGGGGTTCAGGAGGTAGAAGAAGAAAAGACAGATGAAGGAGGGGAGCCTAAGGAATTACCTCAAAAGAATGAATCGTCATCGGGGTCGGACCTTTCCTTTGTACCACCCATCCTGTATCCCCAAAGAGTAAGGAAGAGGACTGACTAGTCTAAGTTCCAGAAGTTTCTAGACTTGTTCAAGAAAATTCATATTAATATCCCTCTTATGGAAGCACTAGCGGAGATGCCTGCATACACCAAGTTTTTAAAGGAGATTATCTCTAACAAAAAGAAGCTGGACAATTTCGCTATAGTGGCCCTAACCGAAGAGTGTAGTTCTATTTTACAAAATAAACTACCTCCCAAGTTAAAAGATCCAGGGAGTTTCACTATACCTTGTCATTTTGGCGACTCTAACATTTTCCAATGTTTATGTGACCTTGGTGCAAGCATCAATCTTATTCCCTTATCTTTGTACAAAAGGTTAGGAATTGGTCAACTCAAACCAACCACAATTTCGCTGCAGCTTACCGACAGATCAATTTGATATCCTATTGGTATAGTTGAGGACCTACTGGTAAAGGTTGGTAAGCTTATAATTTCTGCTGACTTTGTTGTGCTTGAGATGGAGTTTGACATGCAGGTTCCCATAATTTTAGTAAGACCCTTCCCAGCCACGGGAGGAGCCTTAATCGATGTCACAGAGGGTAAGTTCACCTTGCGGGCAAGTGATGAGAAAGAGGAGTTCAACATTTTTAAAGTGTTAAGGGGCCCCTCTTTTGATGAAGTGACTTACCGAATTGATGTAATTGATTCCCTCATGACTTAATCTGTGCCTCAATTACTGTGTGATGATGTGTTGGAAGTTTGCCTAACCCAAGGGATAAAACCAACGGAATTAGATGATGAATTAGTGGAATGTGCCTACAGGTTGCAGGGTAATGGTTTTAGGTATAGACCCCAAATTGAAGAATTAGGACCTCCAAAACCTAAGCTATTGCCCTCCACACTAAGCCCACCAAACCTCGAACTTAAACAACTTCCAACTCATTTGAGATATGCATTCTTGGGATAAGCAAATACTTTTCCAGTCATCATCTCTGCTTCTTTGGACTCTTCTCAAGTGGAGAAGTTGTTAAGAATTTTGCGAGAACACAAATTGGCTATTGCTTGGAATATTGCTGACATATAAGGGATTAGCCCTTCCATTTGTGTTCACAGGATTTTGATGGAAGAGGACCATAAACCCAGCGTGGAAAGTCAACGGAAGCTCAATCCTAACATGAAGGAAGTTGTGCGAGCTGAGGTACTCAAATTACTCGATACGAGGATTATCTATCCTATTTCTGACAGTCCTTGGATAAGTCCAGTGCAGGTGGTGCCTAAGAAGGGTGACATAACTGTTGTCTCAAATGATATGAATGAAATGATTTCTAATAGGGTTGTGACGGGATGGAGAGTATGTATAGACTATAGGAACGTGAATGCAGCTACTAGGAAGGACCACTTCCCTCTTCCCTTTATTGATCAAATGTTGGAGAGATTAGTGGGGCATGAGTATTATTGCTTTTTAGATGGTTATTCTGGTTATAACCAAATCCCAATCGCCCCGGAGGATCAGGAGAAGACCACATTCACATGTCCTTATGGTACATTTGCGTATCATAGGATGCCCTTTGGATTATGCAATGCTCCTGCCATGTTCCAACGCTGCATGATGGCAATATTCTCCGACATGGTGGAAAATATCATTGAGGTATTTATGGACAATTTTTCTATGTTTGGGTCATCCTTTGATGCGTGTCTGTTCAATCTAGAGCAGGTTCTGCAAAGATGTGAGGACACCAATCTGGTGCTCAATTGGGAAAAGTGTCACTTTATGGTGCAAGAAGGAATCGTCCTCGGCCATAAGATCTCCAACAATGGGATTGAAGTCGATCTGTCCAAAATTGAAGTTATCAACAAACTGCCACCTCCTACTTCAGTCAGGGCAATACAGAGCTTTCTAGGGCACGTTGGGTTCTATCGCCGGTTCATAAAGGACTTTTCAAAAATCTCTTGACCCCTATGTGCTCTTTTGCAAAAAGATGTGCCATTTGAGTTTACCGATGAGTGCCTTGTTGCTTTTAACAGGTTGAAGAAGGAGCTGACGTCAGCTCCTATAATGACCGCACCGGATTGGAACCTCCCCTTCGAATTGATGTGCAATGCTAGCGACTTTTTACTCGAAGCTGTTTTGGGGCAGAGACAGGATAAGAAATTACACGTCATTTATTATGCTAGCAAGATTCTTAATGATGCTCAGCTTAATTATGCGACAACTGAGAAAGAATTGCTAGCCATAGTTTATGCCTTTGACAAATTTAGATCTTACCTGGTCAGTTCTAAAGTTATTGTTTACACGGACCATTATGCTCTAAAATATATTCTCACAAAGAAGGATACAAAACCGAGATTAATCAGATGGATTTTACTTTTGCAGGAATTCAACTTGGAAATTAGAGACAAGAAGGGATCAGAGAACGTAGTGGTCGACCATTTTTCGCGACTGGAACGGGAGGGCAAGCGCGGTGAGGAGCAGATCAATGATGCTTTTCCCGATGAGAATCTATGGTCGGTAAAGGATAATATCCCTTGGTTTGCGGATTATGTCAATTTCCTGGTGTCCGATATTGTACCTTCGGACTATTCGCACCATAGTTTGAAGAAATTCTTAGTCGAAGTAAGAAACTACTTTTGGGAAGAGCTGTTGTTATTTCGAAGATGCGTCGATGGGATAATCAGGAGGTGTGTACCCGAGGAAGAAATGAGATCGGTCCTATATCACTGTCATGCCTCCCTTTATGGAGGACACCGCGGGGCCAGCAAAACAGCAACAAAGGTTTTACAATCTGGACTCTACTAGCTGACTCTTTTTAAGGATGCTAGGACCTTTGTCATGACATGCGATAAATGCCAAAGGACAGGCAATATTAGTAGGAAGCATGAGATGCCTCAATTGGGAATTCTAAAGGTAGAGCTTTTTTATGTGTGGGGTCTGGATTTTTTGGGACCATTTCCAAAGTCATTTGGAAATGAATATATCCTCGTAGCTGTGGACTACGTATCAAAGTGGGTGGAAGTTGTTGCATTGTCAAACAATATCGGGGCTAGCGTGATCAAATTCGTCAAGAAGCACGTAGTCTCTCGGTTTGGTGTCCCAAGGGTAATAATAAGTGATAATGGGGTGCACTTTCAGAATCACCAATTCAAGTCCTTACTATCAAAGTATGGTTGTCATTTCAGGTTTGGAACCACCTACCATCTCCAAACCAGCGGGCAAGTTGAGGTCTCTAACCGAGAAATCAAGCAAATTCTAGAAAAGATGGTTAATACCTTAAGGAAGGAATGGGCATTAAAACTCGATGACGCTCTATGGGCTTACAGAACTGCTTATAAAACTCCCTTAGGGATGTCACCCTACAGGCTCGTCTTTGGGAAATCCTACCATCTCCCGGTTGAAATTGAACACAACGCATTGTGGGCAATCCGGAAGCTAAATTTTGATCTCAAGGAAGCAGGGCAGAAGAGATTGTTGGAACTAAACAAGATGGATGAATTCCGTCTTGATGCTTTTGAGAATGCTCGAATTTATAAGGAAAGAACCAAAGCTTTTCATGACAAGCGTATACTGTGGAGAGAATTCAAACCCGGCTAAAAAGTGTTGCTGTTCAACTTTAGACTGAAACTATTTCCGGGAAAATTAAGATCAAGATGGTCGGGGCCATTTGTAATAATAAGGACGTACCCCCATGGAGCAGTAGAAATCAAGCGAGACGATTAGGAGCCTTTTGTGGTCAATGGGTAAAGATTGAAGCACTATTTCAAGGGAGAAACGATGGGATGCATTTTCACCGTTACATTTCAAGGTTGATGACTGAGTGGCCGAGTCTAGCTGAGGGCATTAAATTTAGCGCTTGTTGGGAGGCAACCCAATATTTCTTACTTTTATTTTGAGTTTTCTTTCTGTTTTGCTGATGCATTCATTTGCTGATGGTGGGTTCTTCCATTTGTTGTGCTAAAGTCTTTTTGTGTGTTAAAGGATGAATTTTCATGGACATTCTCAAGTAGTATGAGAAAGGGAGGGGTCGGAACATTCCAAAATTTCGAGGTGAGATTCAATTTAACCATGGGAAAATAGGTACGTGACAATCTTATGTATAATGTGTCAATTCCCTACTAACTTTTCACTTACGTATGATGCATTTGACCCACTATGCATATGATCTTAGGCAGTCTCATAAGGGAATGAAAGAATGAAGGAAAAGCGGGGTCGATTCTGAGAAAGAAAAAAAAATCGTTTGTTCGTTAAACGGACACACAAGTCCGTTTAACAGACATCGATCGCCCTTTTTACAAAAATTGACCCGTAAGAGTCTGCTAAATGGACATATATGTCCATTTAACGGACACGAGATCTTCAGAGGGTAAATTAACCCGTAAAGGTCCGTTAAACGGACATATATGTCCGTTTAACGAACACAAGTTTTTAGAAAGGCAGTTTCACCCTTAGATGTCCGTTAAACGGACACACAAGTCTGTTTAACGGACATCGTCTGATTTAAATTTCAAAACCCTATTCCCTTCCCGCACTCTACTTTCTCCCTCTCTTCCTCTAGATGCCAGCGCTATTTCTCTCTCCCCCTCTTCTATCTCTGACCACCATAAGCCTTCCCTCTCCCTAGTTTTCGTGCTCCACCTTCTTTCCCTCTTCATTCCTCGCCTAGACCTCACCCATAGCACTAGTACCATTTCTGTGGGCAAGGAATGCAGGTGCTGAGATAATCGTGGAGGAGGGGCAGCTCTTCAAGTGTCCACTACCCAATCGACACCTTCTTGAAGCTAGGCTGCTCTGCTTTTGATCTGGTAAGGGGTATTGTCGAATTTAGGGTTCTCGATTTATTTGTGGATTGCCTCTAGATTGTGATTATTAATTTGGAACAAAATTGGAAGAGTTGAGTTGCATGAATGGTGGACATTGAAATTGCCTTATTGTAGTTGGTGAATTGTGGTTGGTGATATTTAGTAACCTTGGAGAATTTAGGGAATTTGTGGTACTG
>JAOTBA010000008.1:30945943-30958426 GCA_025629845.1 Erythroxylum squamatum | reverse complement strand
CAGAGCAAGAGTGGAAATGCTCTGGTTTAGTTTGGTTTTTCGTAAGAGGTTGGACATCCGGTAATGGGTTCCAACAAAATGTCTGGTGTCATATATGGTTGTGTTCTGTTATTTTATTTGTTCACCAGGGGGAAATATTATAAAAATAGAGGAAACTCTGCTGAAATTTTATAAAATCTAGTTCACATATAATATTTTAGGTTAAATATGTAGGAAAAGTCTATAGGCATGTGACCTACACCTACTCAGGTGTTTTTGCACACTTATACGAAAAAGCATAACGGTGTGACATTTGTAAACAGCCGATGTAGAGAACTAAATGTATGTAAAATTAATGTTTTATTATTATTTCATAATAATTATCACTTATTAATATAAACATTGCTTCCTAATAGGACCAAATACAAGAAGGCATTCAGCGATAGGCTCAGCTCGAACAGGTTGTTGATGATACTTAGACATATCTTGATGCAGTGGATACTAGGGACCAAGTGGAAGGATCTTCGGGCTAGGTTCATTTGCGAACATATGTTATTCGCAATCATCTACGTCCAAAACAGTAGCATCTAGTAGACGGTCAACAATACATGAAATCTATGAGCGTCGGAGCACAGTGCAGACATTGACAAGTCAGTTGCAACAGACGATGGAGTGAATAACTCAGCTTTGGAATGAGGTAGATGAGTTGAAGGGGAGAGGTAGCACCTCAGACCATCCGCAGTCACCAAGATAATAGGATTGTTGTGGTAATTTGGTTTGAATTACAAAGACTTATTATGTTAAATTTAATGTTTTTATTATCAATTAAGAAATTTTTAACTTTATATCATCAATCAACTTTCTGTTTAAACAAATTAAATATATAAACAAATCAAAATATTATGCACAGATAATTCATATTATGCATTAATCATAAGATCATGAAATAAAATTTAATGTCAGGATTTTTCTTTAAAAAATTCAATTTTATTTACCGATGGTATTTCATTTTTCGTCAGTAAAATGAGCTATATTTATCGACGATATCTTATTTTCCGTCTATAATGAGCTATATTTACCGACCGACAATAATAAACCATCGGTAAATATAATTAACCGTAGTTTGTAAATTGTAAAATGTTTACTAACAGACACTATTAATCGTTGGTAAATTTACCGACAGTTAACACCATGTTACCATCGGTAAAATTACCGGCGGACAAAATAATAAGTCGGTATATTTACCGATGGTGAAATAGTGTCCATCGGTAAATTTTGCTACGATCGCTTTAATGACGCTTTTGTCCGTCGTTAAATTTCATCGTTAATTTTATTACCGACAGATTACAGTCGTTTTCCATCCGTAGTCTCCGTTGCTAATCGTCCTTTGTCTTATAGTGAAGTGCTCCAAGAAGATTTCAATGATGGTAAAAAACGGAGATGACTTGCAAGATAGTTACCAACCACTAAGAAATAATATAGGCATATTTGCACGTCAATGTGATTGCACTACTAGAAAGTAATTAGGCCATGCGGGTTGTCCATAATAATTATGACCTATTACTCTATCCAACTGCAAGATAGAGGCAATAGAGAGGAGCTTGGGTTAAATGACAACCTTTGGAACATTAAGATGAATATTCTTTTATTCTAAAAGAGAAATTATCATATATCCTATTTAGATTCGGAAAAGAAGATGGAACTTATTTTTACTACCATCATTACATTGAAAAAGATAAGGTAAATTTTATTATTATTGAGTTTATTGACTTTACTATTATTTGATAAGGTAAGCTTGTGATAAATAAGAGAAGGAACTATCAAAGGCCTATTGATAACTGGAGGATATAAAGCTGATCAGGAGGAGGCACTTTATCCTTAATCACTATTATACGGATTTTCTCCAAAATTGTAGCACCTTACTAAATGGTTGAAGAACGTTGAGGAATACTATAAAGAGATGGAGATTGCCATGATTTGAGCTAATATAGAGGAGGATTGAGAAGCCATCATGGTTATTTTTCTAAATAGTTTCGATCTTGAGATTATGGATGTGGTAGAATTGCTACATTATATTGAGTTGGAAGATATGATCCATATGGACATGAAGGTGGAAAGGAAACTAGAAACGAAGGTTAACCACTCATAATGGAATTTTGGTTTATCCTCATGAAAATCAAGTTGAAATGAGGATGACAAGGCTAGTCTTAAAGCCAAAGCTAAGCCACCTAAAGAAGGAGTGAAAGTGCCTAACAATATGGAGGGTAAATTTGAAACTCAAACTCAAACTCATGATATTAAGTGCTTTCGTTTTTGGGGAAAAAAATACATAGCTTCCAAATTTTTTAACAAAAAGGTAATGATCATAAGAGATTATAGGGAGATCAAGACTAAAGATGAAAGTGATGAGGATTCAATGTTACCATTAGGAGATTTGATGATGATGGTGTTAAGTAATGAATAGATGGGGAGGCACTTATGATTAGACATGTTCTAGATTTCTAAAAAAACTAAAGTATGTTGTTTCAATTTATTTTTATCTAGTTTTTGAATATTCCTAGAAATCCGAAAGCCTCAAGGAGATTGGAGATGAATTATCAATTGATAAAATCATATTCCTTGTGGAAATCCACTTTTATAGGATAATTCTTTATGGAATTTCATCTTGAAAATCCTTTAAATAACTCCTAAGCAATTAAAACATTCACATATCAACTTATTTTCTAATAATACCCTTTATGTGCCACTGATTCAAGACTTAAGCAATATCTTCAACCTTCATGCCAATAACTTGTAGATGATTTTATGTAGGAAATTGTAGTAAGAAATTAGCCTATACTCATATAGGGATTTTGGATTTGGGGTTTTGGGAATTAAGCAAATGTAGGATTTGTTGATTTCCTTAAGGAGTTCACCTTTTTCAAAGAATTCAAGGACAACACTAGTGACCATGTCCTCATTTAGGGGCTAAGCCTTTTGATAAAGTATTCATTTAACCTATTTGGGGACTGCTAATGAACTTAGGTCACTATAAAGCTCAATGATTTCCAAACTGGCCAAAATTTTTACATAATTTTTTTAACTTCTTAGCAAGGTTTGTGCATAATTTATCTAATGTAAATTACTTAGCAAGTTTCCAAATGAATCATCATCCAATTATGGTATCTAAGGTATTCACCAACAGAGGATTCAATTTAGTATCTAACTCATGTTGGATAAGTTCCTTTTCACCTTTCTTTTGACTGACATCTCTAATTGTTCCATGGCAAGCAGAACCACTCTTTTTCCATTAGCATAGAAAAATTACAAAAGAAAATATTAGATAGAAGAATAACCATACTTAGAGCTACGTCTTAGTTATTTTTGCATGAAGGTATTATCGGGTGATTCTAACGGGTATACATCTCTATATTGGGTTGGTTTGTTTAGTTATTTTATTTGAAATGTTGCTTAAAGAAATGGAATCTTGATTTGACAAGAAAACGAAACTCCCTTCTTTACGGGAACAGATCTTCTGTTCCACCTATGCTGTGCCCCCTGTGCCACAAATGATCCCAGCCATCCATTAGACTCTCATGGATGGCTGGGATCATTTGTGGCACAGGGGGCACAATATAGGTGGAACAGAAGATTTCAAGCCCTTCTTTACCATCTGGCCTAACCCTTTCAATGCATTTTTAGTTACTTTATCGATATAGAAATTACCTAGAATAAAGGGAGATGAAGGAGGAGATGTTTGTATAAAAAGGCGTATATTTCGAAGGCTCTCTGAATTGAGGTTTCATTTCAATTCCAATTAACTATAATTCACTGCATATTAGAACGCATCAACGATCTATTGGTTAAGGTAGGTAAAATAGTAGCAAAAGGAGAGTTAAAAGTGGAGGAAGACTAGAATATTCGTATTAAGAACTGTGTTTCAAAGTGCTTCAATGTTAACTAATTTATTTACTAAATCGCATTAAGTGGAAGACTAGGAGGGAAAAGGAGAAGTGCATGTCAAATGATGGGCAAAAAGTAAAGTTAATGTATGTCAAAGTTGAGAACTTGACTTAATTGGTTAAACGGAAACGGTAATTAGTTTTATTAATAAGATAATTGAATGTTGAGGGAGATGAAAGAAAGAAAGGAAGGAAGGAAGGTTTGGGTGGGTCAAGCAAGTGGATTATTGAGATGGTGGCTTAGGAGGTTTCTCCACTTTGGTAATAATTTTGAATGATGATGACTTTGAATCATAAAATGTTTTAATTACTGAAAACTTAGACCTCTCATATCTCATTGTTAATTACATAATATAAATGAAAACTTAACTGCATACATAAAATGTATGGTCCTTTTTCTACCAATGCTTCCATAAAATGTAACGCAATCATATTCATGTATTAATTAAAACATCTAGATGTCATTCACCAAGTGGCAACACAACCCAATGTCTTAAAAAATAGGTTCAATGTAATTATAATACACGTCTAAGATTAAGGTTTGAAAAAAGCATGTTTGAAAAGTTAGGCCCATTGACACTGCAGAGTTGATTAATTACCCAATTCATACGTTGTCACTTTATTTAAAGCATTGTTTGTTTAAAAAGGATTTTGTTATTAGCAAGCACATTTAAAGTTAATGCATTCATATATGTATGTGTTGTGTACAATAAAATGCCAATTTAGAGATGCAATACGAAGTTAACATATGAATGAATGATTGATTTGAAGTACCTGACGTTGTTCGATTAATATGATTCAGATTAGCCTTAGAAAGTCAACTCAGCTAGCCTACATTAAATTCTGTCTAACTATCTGTAGCTAGCAATAAAATGAAATTAATTAATAAATATAAGAGAAATGGATAGGTTGCGGAGGGATTGATTGCTCGGGAAACCTGGAATTGACAAACGACGTCTTATAGCTATCATAACGTGCCAGGTGTCAGTGACCCCTTGCTTTCATCAACCCTCTCTCTCACACCAGATCTAACGGTGATTGTGGCACGCTTTCCCAAGCGCGTTCTTTCTTTTTTCTAAATAGCCGCGTCTCTTTGACTTTTTTCGTTTGCACCTTCGCGTCAATTTTCTACGCTCCTTCACTTGCGCGCGTGTATCACGCGACTTCGTGCTGGCGTTGCTACTGCACACTCCAGAATGCCCGTGTTCTTCACGAAATTATGAATTAAACTCCTTTGACTGATTAAAACATAAATAAGCTGAAGTTATTTTTACAAAAACGAACGAGAGATTGGAACCCACGCACTTGAATAAGGGCAGGGAAGGGAAGGGAAGGGGTCAGAGGTCTTCCATTCATTAGAACCAACCCACCTTCCACTTGTGCCTTCAAAAGTCATCTCTTTCTCAATCCCCCAAACTGTGTTTACTTTTCTCGTTTCCTTTAAGTCAACGCCGCACACACTTTAAAAGTAAATAAGGGAGGAGAGGAGACCCCCATTTTCTTTATTTCTCTTTAAAAAAACAAAGCACCCAAATTAAGAAACTTACTCTTAATCTCCACTCCCATCTTCAAAGTCAACGCCTCTCTCTCTTTCTTTCTTTCTTCCTCTCCCCTCTTGTCTGCTTCACACTTCTTCTTCTCTCGATCTGCCACGAAATTTTCATTTTCATCCACTGTTTTACCCCAACAACCAAGATAAGAAACCCAGAACTTGAACTTCCGAAAGGACCTTCCTTCCTTGTTCTTTTTATATCTTCTTAGTCTTGCTAGGTGTACCACAAAAGTTGAAGCTTCTGCTTTTCTTTTTTCTTTGCTTTTTTGGTCAATGGGTAATGGTTTGGGAAAGATCACGGTGTGTTTCACCGGGGGCGGCGGAGACGCTCGCCGAAGACATGACATGTCGCTCTTGATATCAGACCCGCTCGACGAGGGTCTCGGTCACTCCTTCTGTTACGTTCGCCCTGACCCTGCTCGAATATCCTTATCCAAAGTCCACTCCGAGGAGGCCACCACCTTCCGTACTATTTCCGGCGCCTCCGTCAGCGCCAACACGTCGACGCCGCTCTCAACGGCGTTGATATATCCTTATGTCTATAACAGCATGGATAGAGCAGCAGCTTTTGAAAGCTCCACTTCTTTTGCTTCGATTCCTCTCCAACCAATTCCGAGAAGCCTTATTGGTTCTGTGAATTCGGGTCCTTTAACCGGGTCTTTGGGTCTGATCTCATGTTCAGGTCCGCTGGAAAGAGGGTTTTTGTCCGGTCCGATTGAGAGAGGATTCATGTCGGGTCCCCTGGACCGTGGCTTGTTCTCGGGTCCTCTTGAAAAGGGTAGTTCCGATCAGTTTCAGAGGAGTTTTTCTCATGGAGGCTTTGCTTTTAAGCGGAGATCAGGTAAGAGATCGTTGATTAGAGTTCTGCAAAGAGCAATATCGAAAACGATATCACGGGGACAGAACTCAATTGTTGCTCCAATAAAAGGTGCTGTGAAAGAACCGGATTGGATAATAAATCCAGATAAACACAACGAGAATTTGACAGTAAGTAGTATTAACTTGAGCAGTGATGGTAGTTTGGAGGATGATGATTCTTTGGAGAGTCAAAATCTGCATTGGGCTCAAGGCAAAGCAGGGGAGGATCGTGTTCATGTTGTTGTTTCAGATGAGCATGGATGGGTCTTCGTGGGGATTTATGATGGATTCAACGGTCCTGATGCTCCTGATTTTCTTTTGTCGAATCTATACTCTTCCGTCCACAAAGAGCTTAAAGGTTTGTTGTGGGATGATAAATTTGAGTCTGCCAAAATCTCTGGCTTTGAATCCGCTCCTGTTAGATCAAAAACTACTGATTCAAATGAAAGTAATCGATCAAGTTTGGAACTTGGCCCACCGAGTAATGGAACAAAGAGCAACCGTGGGAGAGATGGGTGTCCTCAGTGTTTGGAGCAAGAGAATTATCCATGTGCTATTGGAGATCATCATATTTTTGATTCGCAGTCAAAGAGAAAAAGAAACAAGAACTCCAAGGGACGGTATAGAAGTGCCGCCAAGAAATGGGAGGAGAATCAAAAGAGATGGAAATGTGAATGGGATAGGGAGAGAACAGAGCTTGACAAGAGATTAAAAGAGCAATTAAATCGGTCTGGCGCAGATGCTATGACAACAAACCATGCTGATGTACTCAAAGCTCTGTCTCAGGCCTTGAGGAAAACAGAGGAGGCCTACCTGGATATCGCGGATAAGATGTTGTTGGAGAATCCAGAGTTGGCTTTAATGGGTTCATGTGTGCTTGTGATGTTAATGAAGGGAGAGGATGTGTATATTATGAATGTGGGTGATAGTCGTGCAGTATTGGCGCAGAAGGCCGGGCCTGATTATGGCTTAGGAAAGGTTAGGCAGGACTTGGAGAGGATCAATGAGGAAACTTTGCACGATCTTGAAGCTTATGATTGTGAAAGATGGAATTCAGGGCCCAGTTTGACAGCCTGTCAGCTTAGTGTTGATCACAGCACCAGTGTGGAAGAGGTATGAATTGGGTGAAAATATCTTGGTCTGATTGATTTTAAGCAGGAGAGCTTCTACTTGATTGTTCTTTTTTTAATTGGTCTGATTGATTTTAAAAAGAAGAGCTTCTACTTGATTGTTCTATTTGTATTGTTTGGAACTCAAGGAGAGCTTCTACTTGATTGTTCTATTCGTATTGTTTGAACTCAATCTGTTGCAACGTTGCATTTCAGGAAGTTCAAAGAATCAAAGATGAGCATCTAGATGATGCTTGTGCAGTGATGAATGAACGTGTGAAAGGTTCTTTGAAGGTCACTCGTGCTTTTGGTGCTGGATTTCTCAAGCAGGTATGCTAATGATTTAACATTCCAGCTGAGTGGGCACATTTCTTCTGACACTTATTGTGACCTTAGATATATGAAGTTCTATAACGAGTTCTCAAGAACTATATTTATTGTGTCTTTCACAATATGAACACTGAGATGTCTATGCCAATGCTCTTTGTTCATCTGTGTATATTGTTCATTGACATTACAGAATTCCGAGCAAGCCATATAATTTTTAGTTCTCCAGTTGTGAGCGAAGTAACATAGCATGAAATAAACCTGGTTAAACAGTAACTATGGATTAGGAAAGTTTGGAATCTTTAAGTAGGGGCACCAATGGATTTGTAGCTGCAGTTATAATTTGGTCGAATGGTTGTTTTATGTGTGCATTTGTACTTGATATACTGCCGCAGCTTGTGCAATCCCTTACTTTTTGATGTTCCTTGTGCAGCCAAAATGGAATGATGCACTTCTAGAGATGTTCAGAATTGACTACATTGGCCACTCGCCATACATAAACTGCATACCATCTCTATACCATCACAGACTTGGCCCGAAAGATCAATTTCTTATACTATCCTCTGATGGGCTGTATCAATACTTGACTAACGAAGAAGCTGTGTCTGAAGTTGAACTCTTCATCGCATTGCAACCAGAAGGAGATCCAGCACAACATCTGATTGAGGAAGTGCTTTTCCGTGCAGCCAAAAAAGCTGGTACTTTTGCTATCATCAAACTCAGATATTGCTTTTCTCACAATTTCTGGAAATGAATGTAATGAATCAAGTTAATCCAAATTGCAGGTCTGGACTTCCATGAATTGCTCGAAATACCACAGGGAGAGCGACGGCGATACCATGATGATATTTCAATCATTGTTATTTCTTTAGAAGGAAGGATATGGAGGTCATGTGTATAAAGTAGAGAGTAAACAACAGATAGAAGATATAGAGACATCTGAAAAAAAAAAAAGAAAAAACGTCGGATATTTCCTTTTTGGCCCCCCTTTTTTTATCCCGCTTACCTTTGTAACTCAGCAACTAAGCTCCATGAACTGAGCATCTTAGGAACTTAGTTGTCCAGTGTACTGGGTGGTTAGGGGTGTAAAGTTGTAAAAGCTGGTTCTTGTTGATCATAAACTGTTGTAGAAAGTGTAGTTTTCCAAAACAATAATGATATTCCATTGAAAAAAATGGAATATTTCGATAGTATTGGCTCTTTAAGTCATCTGTGCTTTTTCACTGATGAAATGTGGTTGATCATCTGATACCTTCATTTGATAAAACATTCAACACTTCTCGTCAGCATAGATTGTCCTGTAGAAGAATCATTTGGCCTTCTGTAGGTTTCAAAGTTTCTAGCTTTTGGTTGCCTAAAAGCTTAAAAGCTCTTTAGACATATGCAGACAGTTTTAATGGCAAGAATACATTTCAAACATGTTTGCAGACAGCCAAACCCAAGACCACGAGATAGACCGTAGTTAAGAATGCATTTCAGATTTCAAACATGTTTGCAGAAAGCCAAAACCAAGACCACGGAGATACACCGTAGTTCTGGCTTTCTCCTGTCAATCTATGATTATATATAGGCCTACCCTTTTTCCTTAACAGCCTGTAATAGAAATTAAACGAAGATGGAAGATTGAACCTTTGACCAATCCCATTTGCAGTTGCAGATAGGTGCTGCTCCTCCGTGCTTCTGAGTAATTACACATTAAGGCCCCTCTTATCTTACATGAATTGGTTTTGCCATTACTTTTAAAGCAAAGTCACAGAAGTTGTGAAAGGTGGGAGTCGTAAATAACCCCATACTGGCAAGATATTAAGTCAAAGAAAGCCATTACGCCTTTGCTTCTTAAACATTAAAAGCTACATAGAGCATTAAAAACTCAAGTTGCATAAAAAGGGAAATTCCCTTTGACCTCATAAGTTTGATGCATGTCTCTTGCTCAAGCCACGAAGCAAAACAGGAGCGTTGAGATGAGGCTATGGGGACCCTTCAATAGTCCGTGGGCTGACCTGATCATAAAATCTGCTAACTGCTAACAACTTTCAACAATGTAGAGTAAATGCTCTGGAATTACGAGAGGTGAGGTGGTGGTGGGTATCAGCCTCATCAAGCAATAAAAACCTGTCATTTTATTATTCAATTTCAAAGCCAACATTTTCAGTGATGCTGTCTGTGTATCTGCTAATTTAAGCCCAGCTCATTCAATTCCTTCTCTAATGGGAAGAGATACAGGAGCATTGAGTAAAGTCAGTTGCTGCCTATGACATCTTCTTAAATGATTTTCTGTAAACTTGGCATTGGTCTCATTTATTCATTGTTGCCAGAATTCTCCCCATAACCTCATGCCCTAGTTTTCCTTGGGTTTGTGGCATGAAAAATGAGAATTGTACCGATTAACTAACATGCCAATGTCAATTGAACTAGGAGCCACCTTTCTTTTTTAGTCTTAGAGGAACCTAAAGTATATTACGATGGGTAAATTATAAAAAATTTACAATAATTTTTAATTTTTCGTAGAAATAATTCACCGTTAAACTTTTAGTCAATGATGCTAACGTGACAAATTACGTCAACAATCACATTTTCCTCGACAATACTTTCAATTCAACTAAGTATTCATCCTCAATTTAAAAAAATATTCTCATCTACCAAAAAATGAAAGTAATACAAAATGGTTCAAAAAATTTAATTAATGTTGAGCAAAATTATAAAAAAAGAACATTAAAAGCAAATCAAAGAGCAACATTACATCAAAGAAATACTTGACTGGAGAGTCTTTGTGGATAACCTAGCAATCCATTTGAGAAGTGAAAACAAGTCTTTAACCAATTGGCTTGTTTGCACAGGCACGGAGCCATGTTATAGGGGAGGGGGCCATAGCCCCCCCTTTTAAATTTTTTTTTTTTTAAAATCACTTATATAATTAAAATTTTTAAAATTACAAATATAAGTGGCCCCTCCTTAAAAAAAAAATATCTATCTTCTCTTCTCTTCAACTCTGCAAGCACAGCCCTCCTTTGTCAGATTGAAAACGCTTCCACCCTTCAGGTTCCATCTGGGCCATCTCACGGCCGCCCCTTAGAGTTGAGTCTGGCTCCGTCCCTGTGTTTGCACAAAACAAAATCGAAAGAAATCATGATTGAAAGATTTACACCCATCTACAAACAAGTTCATAATAAGTCCTTGCAAGGAAAAAGAAGAAGAACCTTGTTTCCTCTAAAAATTGGAAGAAGTGTGAACAAATCAAAGGTGATAAGCAACAAGTAAAAAAGAAGCCAAATTTGTAAAACATAAACCCAAGTAAAGAGAACAAAATTTACAAGTGCAACATGGTCTTTATATTGTAAAAGAGTAGCAAGAAAAGGAAGAGACAGTACACTAGTAGAAGAGAAATATGATCTTCTAATCTTTTAGATTTTGGTTTTTTATTTTTAATTTTTTATCTGACTTAATATGAGTAAAACATCATGTGTTAATTGAAGCCACGTCAACAAAAAATCATTAATTAATGACATAATTTATAAATTTGATTATTCAAAAATTTTAAATGATACAATTTACAAAAATTCACGATAAAATCATAAAATAATATTTTGACTTTTGAGAGTGGAGATTGGAGACCGGAAACTAAGGAGAGTAGCTAATCATTGTAGTCAAAATTGTCAATAGTTTGTGTAACTTCTTTCGTATGTAAAACTATTATATTTAGTATTGTAATATTAAAATTAAAGGATTATTATGCACATGGTAATAATTAATAAATAACTAAATATACTTTTGTCATCGAATATTTTGTCAAAATAATATTCACTTGATTGATGAGTATGAGTATGTATATGACTATTCAACTTCACATTAGTCCCTATGACTGTATTATATACAAATAAAAAAAACAATATCAGATAAGATAATATAAAAATATACAAAATTGATATATCAAAAAGAAAAAAAATTTACCCTCAATATCTTCATCATCTAACTAACTTTGGGCACATATAAGAGCTTTCATAGTACTAAGATAAAATCAAGCTTGATAAGGACTAATAACTCGATGACCAGTGCTAAAAGCATACTCCAAAGCAACAGTAGATGACGGAATTGCTAATATAGGTCTCGTGTAATTACTTGTATGACCGGAAAATTATTTCCACAACTCTTCTACTATAACAATATATTGAATTGCACACTTTCCACTTTACCCGTACAATCTTCCATCAAATATTTATGTAATTCTATCATATTGTACGAAGTCTTAGCATTTTTTTAAACTTTAATGGACTTTATAAGTAAAAGTAACAAACTGCTTTTAAAAGATGAGCATGAACCTGAAACTGAAATCGAAGTTGAGCAGCTTGCATTACTGCGATCCTGATCCTGAATTTTGTCCATTCTAAGTTGATAAACATTAAACAAATCATATTAGAATTATTTAATAACATCTACATGCTCTTGAGCCTAATCACCATACAATACATTATATGTTAGCCCCGAATTTTTTTTTATATAATTAAGCATGATTAGATTAATGAAGTAATTTGAGTTAGCATTAATTAAGTGGACATTTAATTAAGTATAGTAGCATTAATGAAGTTGGTTGACTTGAGCTAATGAATTAAATAAGTTGACTTTTTCATTAATTAGCATATGACATTAAATGAGTTAGATAGCATGTATTAAATGTGTTAGTTGGGTTTTAAAAGACTAATGGGCCATGAACTTGAATGGG
>JAOTBA010000008.1:30873311-30891177 GCA_025629845.1 Erythroxylum squamatum | reverse complement strand
GCACTTGAGGGGGAGTGTTAGAGTGTCCCATATTGCCTAGACATGAAAATGTTAAAGGGTTTATAAGTGGTAAGGGTCAACTATCCAAATAGCTCTAGTTATTTAGACAATGATTGGTCCAAGCTCAATTCTTATTAGTAGACTCTATACTCTGCCCATATTTAAAAATTTCAACAATAAATCGCCTATTAAAAATACATAAAATTAAAATTATGAGTTAGTCTATTGTACGTAAAAGTCAATGGTTTGATGAAATGTCCAGCACGTTACATGTAATACCAATCGTATCTAAGAGCCAGACCTTTAAAAATTGCTTGCTTCTAGGCCAAAGATTGCGAGTTTTTTTTAATTTTTCTTTTTATTATTTCTTGGGATTGAAGATACAACTCAATATGGCATGGAAACTCTAATTTTTACGGGGAACTAGAAGTCCACTTGCATTTGCTTTCTCGGACTCTACAGGTGGAATCAGCCACCCTAGCTGCTCTTACACTCGGGCTCGACCAGATAGTGGGGGAGGTAAATCACGGTTTAATCTCAACCAATTTTTTGAGAAGGCGGCCTAATGCTTGGTGCGCACAAGGAGTCACCACTTGCATTTACTTTCTCATCTTTCTCATCTGTATGGAACGTCGCAATTAGATATTCAATCAACTTGACATATAATGTAGGCAACAATCTGAATAATGAGTAAAGTAATATTCAGTCACTGGCTTCTGGGATGAGATGCTGATTCTTAAACTACGCGTAAGTGGATTTCATTGCTATACTCTGATTAACAAAAATGAAATCCAACAAAATGATTGAAAATAAGGAGCTGCCGGCGACAAATATTCTACCAGAGATGATGGGGTTAGCTCAAAAGTTGCTTTAAACAGCTCGAACCCATATCATAACACTTTATAAAACCCTGGGCAAGCCATCGTACTATTTTTAAGGTTTTGAAACTCGAACCGAACGTTAAATTGGAGGTCTTATTGATTACCAGTTTTATCGGTTTTATCGGTTCGACAACCGGTCGAATCGGTGTAACGTCATAATTACGTAATAATTATATATAATATTAGTAATATTAAAAAAATAGAAAAATATACTAAATAATATAATTTTTATATTTCTGTTAGATTTCTGGAAAAAAGGTAGGTTATACTTTTGAACAAATCAAAAAATGCATAAGTGCTTTAGAAAGAAAAAAAGCAAAAAATAAATAAATAAAAAATCATTGAACCAGTGGCCAACTGATTCGACCAGTTCTAGTTTAACTGGTCAATTGACCGGTTCTTACCAGTTGACACTAGTTTAATTGGGGACTAGTTTTTAAGGATTACCCGAATCGAATAGTCTACCAATCACCGATCGAACCAACAGGTCTAGTCCGATTTTCAAAACCATGACTGTTTCTTAATTCAGTCGCTTGGACAATTCCAAATATAGTTATGGTTCGGTTTTTGAAACATCCAACCGATCACGCCTGGAGATCAGATATTTTTAGGTTTCACTCTCAGGTGATGTTATACTTTTCCTTGTGAAATCCACTTTCTAAGTAAAATACATCCAACCTGTGACTGGACTGCTTTCTTTTCGGCTTCTATCATACGTGACACGTTGGGAGACACATGTGAGACTTCAACTGCTTTGATTGAAAACATTGGTGGGAACACTTGTTGCGTTAGTAAACATGGAAAATTGTCCTTTTTCTCTTGGATATTTTGCTACACGGAATAAGCATTAGAGGCTGCTTAAGATGATGCCGATTTGTCGTTAGACTGGTTGAGAATTCTTCGTTTTAGAAGATTGACAACAACCTTGATCGGTTATAATTTTAGGCATATCGTGAGTCATTCCATTGCCTCTGGAGACTGCTTAAGATGATGGCGATTTGCAGATGCACATGTTGTCAGATCGAATAGTCATTCAGTTGTCGACTAAAGACAAAAAGGCTGGAGTGTGTCAGTTTAATGAATTGAAGACATGAGAAGAAAAAACTTTGGAGGAGAAGAAAAAGGGCATTCCAATAACCCTCACGCGTTCATCATCCAAAGATCAAGACCGGACCGGTGGTTTGCATTTGCGGGTCCCAACCAACATCCCACCCCAGATGTCCACATTCATGTTCATATATTACTGGGTTAAATTATTATTTAGGCAATGGAGACACTCTCACGTGACTGTGCCAGCCTTTTCTTTATTTATCTTTATAGTAAATACATACTGCTTTGCTTCCTTAAACTTTTATTGCTTCAGAAGGGCATGGCAAATAATTGTGGAAGTTGAGCAGAAGCTGCAATGACATTACACGATGCACTAACATTTCAGGTGCTCGACTCTTTTAAGATGCAGCATGGTAACATGAAAGTAGTGTTGCAGGTAGAAGCCATTAAAGAACCTTTTTGTTGACCTTGATGAAGGAAAGAATTTTGCTCCTATACAAAGATCAAGGTAACTTACAGACCCTCAAAGTAATAATCAATGCTCCTTCAATCTTAAGTAAGCAAATATCACAAAAAGAACCCACATCAACCACATTATCAGTTTACCAACCCAAAACCTGCAACTCAAGTCTTTTTGCTTTCTTATTTCCCAAATCTACATACCAAATGGACCTCTATCTATATATATGTATATATACCAACTGGGTCCAGCACCGACATTGATTCCTTGATACTCTGTACCTTCCTTTTCTCGTTACCAGTACAGGAATCATTGATTGCTAAACGGAATCTTTGATTTGCCAAATGCTACCAAGTTTTATCAAGGCTTATCTACCCACTCATTATCAGCAGCAATTCTTCCTGAGCCACGGCCACCCATTTTCCCAAATGAACCCATTGCTGATAAGCCCTTGAAGCTACTGCTACCCTCGCTAAAGTTCCGTGACTTCCTGGCCTTTCTAAGCTTTGGGGAACCAATATCTCCAACATCTCCAGTGTCCTGATCAGCATCATCAGAATTCTTAACTTTAGCAACCGCGAGGCGAGCAATTGTACTTCGACAGAATGGGCAAACTGGAGGTGTTACAATGGCAGTTGTAGGATTGGGCTTATTATGGCAACAGAGAGCTAATGTGCACTGTGCACACATCTGATGGCCACATTCTTGAACTTCAATTGTACAAACTTGTTCAAAGCATATGCAGCATATTTCTGTCTCACTTGCCTGCACAAAATAACTCACAACGTACATTAGTTCCACAATTCAAGGCCATTCGAGTAGCAGCACTTTTTAGAATATGATTTCAATGACACCAGACAATCTAGCTCGGAAACTGAGAGATTGGCAGACAGGGAATCAAGTAGCTTAAAAAGGAAAATAAAAATGCCCGGGCCTATGATTGATTATGATAGACTGAAATATTCAAGTTTTGAAGATGATCGGGACCATAGTATGATGGGAACTCAAAAAATCAAGCATGGATCATCACAATATGGCAAACAAAATATAACCAGGAGGTTGACATCAATTTTGGAAATGAAAAATAGTTTGGATTTCTATTTAATGTTTCCTAAACAACTCTTTTCTAACCAGAAAAATTATAAGAGACACATTAGGCTTTAAAACTTCAAGATGTTTAATTTCTTTCCAAATCAACTACTTTCGTCCATTTAAGTGAAGGTCAGCTCTCTACAACGTTTATTGTTGTCATAAAATGAAAAGATCACCATCCTGATAAAGAGAGAAAAATTTACCTGAGATATATCATCATCTGCAGCAACCTCAGAATCTGAAGTTGGTGGCAAAGAATAACTAGTTCCTTTCAAGATTTTTTTCTCCCTCTCCCTGTTAGCCTCCATTAAGGCACATTCTAGTATAGCTCTTGCCTCTGCATTCAACTCGCTGATGAATTTTAAGGGTGATGGCCAGACAAGAGGCTCTGCTGATGAGGGATTTAGGAGGGCTGCACACACTATATGTTTACGCTTTGCAGCAACCGTGTACGGTATTCTTCTGCATATGCATGCAAATAAGTTAACATCCAGCAACATAAACAAACTTGAAATAGTAAGAGTCATCATAAGCCTGAAGAAAAGAAGAATACATCCACCAATAGCTACTAAGAGACAAGCCATGAATTTCTTATTTGCTCAACATGATCAATATACCACTTATCTCTCGTTGGTGGAAAAAATAAATTCGATGGGACAAGGGATATATGAAAGGACCTTCAAAAGAAAGTGAGAAAGTTCTTCAGTTATTAGCAGATTTATTGTTACTGAAACGTCATGAGACGACAACATTAACGGATATAGGCAAGTGACAAAAATTAAACCTTGAGAAAAATTTCAATTTCCACTGAATACTATCCCTAACCAGTACGGTCCCAATTAGTAACAAAGAAACAAGTAATGAAAATTCTAAATAGGACAGATATGAATAGCTTGTCTTCTGTAATCCAATTTGCATGGACAAGCCAAATTTTCGAATAAATAAACAGGATATACCCAGAAGCATCTCTTTGAAGACGATCTGCTCCCCACGCCAGCAACTCACGGATGCAATCAAGAGATCCACCCCTGGCTGCCAGATGAAGAGGAGTGCTACCTGGGAACCTGCATGAATATACATAAAGAACAACAATTACGACAAAAGATCAAAGAGATGGAGAAGATATGAGCAGCCAATTGACAAAACCATTACCCATATCCGCCTGTTGAAGCACAAACTAGTGCGCCGTTGTCTAACAAGATACGAACACATTGGGGCCGTCTTTGACTAGCTGCTAAATGCAATGGTGTTGCTCCTTTACTATCTCTAATATTGACAAACCGTGCATATCCCCTGGATTCGGTTTCAATTTAGTAAATATACAGAAATCACAAGAAACATCATTCATATTTAAGGGAATTAATCAACTTCAAGAATGAAACCCGGTTACCAAGAAACAGCGACAGGACTAGATTGGGCAGCAGAAAGAATAGCTCCAAGACAATCAGAATGGCCATAGTAAGCAGCATGGTGCAAGCAAGTTCTCCCATGAATTGAATCAAATTTCAAGATCTGATCAGCACAAAGAGAAGCATGATCAGTGCCTTGATTCAAAAATCCAAAGAACAATCAACTGGAGCCTACGAAAATTGAAGAAGGCCATAATAGATTTTTTTGTATACATTTGCTCCAGCGTCGATCAGCTTCTTCAAACAGTCACTTTTACCGTGCATGGCAGCCAACATAAGTGGAGTCTACAACATTTGCCACCAACAATCAGATTTATACTGACATGTAAAAGCAAATAAAAAAGATGTAGACTAGGAGATCAGACAATTTTCCGTAACATAAACTCAACATTAGCGCATAACTTACCTGCTTGTGTCGATTTACAGTGTCTGGATCCACAGATCGCTCCAAAAGAAAAGATAAAATCTAAAAGCCATCCAAAAACCAAAGGATTCGTCAAGTGTCATCCATAGTCTCACGAAAGGTCCAGTCTTTAGACCTCCAGAAACAACAATAAACAAACGGAAAAGCAGTGAAACACCAAAAATTCCCTCAAAAAAGGGGGCCAAAGGTCAAGAACCCCACCTCGATCTGGCCATTTGCAGCAGCAATATGAAGTGGAGATTGGGTATCATAAGTGGTTTGAAGCAAAAGAGAAGGGTCTCTCTCAAGCATGGCCTTTACACTATCCAAGTCACCAAGCTGCACAGCACTGAAGAGTCCATTATCTTGCGTAGCAACACAACTCAGACCCTGACCCATTTTTTGGCACCCAACTCTGCTCAGGAGGGAGTTAGCAACTTCACCTCCTGTTCATCGGAGACGGCGCTCTAAGGCCACTAATTTGAGCCACCTCCTCCAATGAGAAGTGGTGGCTCTCTCAGTCGTTAGATAAATGGGAAAGAAGTTCGTATCTTTAAGTACCCTCTTTAGAGACGGTCTAGAGAGGGATTTAAGATGTATGTTAGAGATAGAAGTCACTGTATTGGAGTTTGGAGCTGCCCAAGGCTGACCGTGTCAGTAGGTAAGCGAGAGTACGGGCAGCAGTCAGATATTTGTTCGGGCAGTTAGATTCCATTAAACATTGCATTTTGGCCAACTGGGGTCTCCGCGAAGAGTCTTCCTTGTCCAAATTTAGTATTGGGGAAATCCCAGCCGTTGAAATTCACGGTGGCTTGTTATTGATCGTTGGATTCTAAGGGTAGAGAGGGAATTCCAGATTCAACGCCTGACAGCATGTATACATAAGCTGCAATTTGCTCGCGGTTAATTATTATTATGTCAGAGTAAAAATAGAGTTGAAATAGGTTAAATCGCATAAAGCATCTGATTCTTTTAATTACCCTCGTCTCTTCGGTTATGGGCATTTGTAGGAAATTAATATTAGCTTTGAAGTCATTTTTGCTATATTTGTGCGGTACTTGTCGCTCCTTATCCTTTTGGCACGATAATAGAATCAGAAATGTGACAAGAAGTTGACAATTCGGCCCCGATTACAACCCCATAACATCCTATAGGCAAGTTGATAATTATTTTTCCGCATAGGAAAGATGGTCGGGACACCATATACCTTTTTTTTAAATTGAGAATTGGATAAAAACACGTAAATTCAGATCATAACTCATTTATTCATTTTAGCATTTGAAGGAGTTATTTGGGACAAGGAATCTTACCAAAAACAAATGTAAAAAGGTTTCTGTGAGAAGCTACGGTGCCTGCATTCAGGCGCGGATTTATATTTTTTTAAGTTGAGGCAAAATTTTATTTTTAATGGGAATAATTTTTTTTTAAAGTGGAGGTAAATTTTATTTTATTTAATAAAAAGCTTAAAATAATGAAAAAAGTGGAGGCAATGAGGCAAGTGGGCCCTGCCATGCCAGCATTAGGTGGAGGATTGTTCTTGGAAACTATTCTAAGCATGCTTCGTGAACAACAATCACAATATTCGGTGAAAGTATCGCTAAGATGTAGAGTTTGGAAAGACTGATAATACATAATTTTACTTATAATTAATACTTGTTGGCAAAATGTGTAGATTTCTTTATTGTTGAGTACTTGAACTAAAAGTATTGCCAAGAATAATGAAAAATATTAAGAGTTCATTGTTGTCAATAGAATTAATAGTCGTTTTTATGATTAGTAAAAAGATTTAATATCAAATTTCCCATTTTTTTTTTGTGTATTTTGAAGGTTTAAAAGTTATGTTCCTTTATGATTCATTTAAGGGGATGAAAACCCATTCATGTTAAATAAAAAACGATGAAATGGAGCAGATAGAAAAGTGAACTCATGAAGATATGAATAGTTGAAAAGTAAATTATAGGTAAATGAAGTTAATTAATTTGCATGATAATGTAGTCCAGTCCACCGAAATGCCAATGCATAGGTTTCTTCACCGAAAGCAGAATTTTTCTTTTGGAGGAAAATTTTGACCGCGGTGCAAAAAGGGTTTTCCAGTCCGCCAATTTGAACATATTTGTTAGTAGAAGAAGTGCATGGAAAGCAAACCCTGTCAAATTCAAAAGCAGCCTTTGATTAGGAAGGGTCAGACATTCCCACAGGAAAAAGCAATTTGCTTTAGAATTACTTCCTACTAATCAAAGGCCTTGCCTTGCCTTGTTTAAACAAACATTTTGGAACCTACTTTTCTAGGTATTTTACTTCACCTGCTGAGCAAGGTCAGGAAAGGGCTTCTCATCTTGCTTTGATTTTGAACCACTCTTCCAATTAATATTCACTCGCCACTTTACACTTAGCACCGCTTCTTTTGATTCATTAGTTTTAGTATTGATTCCAATTTTCAACTAAAGCATTCTCTCCGCTGCTAAAGAAGGATATGCACATCCGTTGTAGTCATTAACACTAAACAACAGAATTAGCACATCAGGTGAAACAAGTATAACAAATACTTGTAGTTTTCCTTAATGTCAGGTGAAACAATTGGGACAGAAAAGGTAGCGTTGGAAGTACATATTCAGTAAAGCTTGTAGTCTTTCTTCCCAATACAATACTAGATATGTTATTCGTGAACCTTTGAACATAAAGCTTACGTACCTTGTTTGAGTTTTTAGAACTAGACTGTATCTGTACACGTTAACACTAACTATCTTTTTTTCTTACAATTAACGATTGTCAGTTATGGCTAACCATATACGTAAACGTGGATGGATGCAAGGTCCCGTGACAGTAGCAATTTCCCAGATCGAAGTTGCCTAGCTGATGGCACTACAAGATCAAAAGGTAGCTGAAATATTAAAATATAACATTGCACGAGTTCTTAAATGTGTAGATTAAAGGGGAAAAAGAAGTAAAATTAGACATCACAACTACAAGACAAGAGGAGTTGTTGGGTGTTGAATCTGGAAACATAGAACCAAAGAGGTTTCCGATAAGACGATTGGAAGACTTTTCTCCGTACACACGTATAATCCATACACCTTGAGATTAAAAAATGTTGTACAGCAAAGAAAATGCTCAGATGGGATCATGAATTGTTAATACTTTTCAAACTTGCTGATCGAACAGGTTTGGCTGTGTTCCATAAGAGATCCCTATCACTTGATGCTTATCAAACATCATCACTTCCAATGTCATTTAAACTCTCTTTAATAGTAGTATTGGCCTGTAATTCTGTCTTTGATTATTCAAGTCTTTGTATATTACACAATGTTTTAAAAATTCACGAAAATGTGATTTTTACGTTTTCACAAAATTGTTGCCGTTTCTTATTTTTAGAAACGAAAAATGAAAACAAGTTTCAGCAAACACGTACGTTTTGACCTAAACTTGGCATAAAAGGGTTCCATGTTGACTTCAACCTTTGTCATATATACATCACCAATAAATCTTGAATCCTGAAGGTTTAAAATATTATTTTAATAAGAAATGGGTTTTTATGGATTTACGCCAGATGAGATATAGATTTAAGGTTATTATGCAGTTGAGGTTTAACTGCTTAAAACTGCGATCATGTTTAAGTAATTTTGTTGGCATATAGCTAAGATTTTTTGTTGAAAATTAAGATATATATAGAGAAAATATAGATTTTCATTTTGTGTCGTAGATTATGATTGAGAATTATAAGTTAAAGAACATATGCAAGTTCGATATCTAAGAATTTATTTGTTTTTGTGAGTTAATGGTTCTCATGCAAACTTCATGGATGGAGAGAAATCCTAGAAGATGTTTTGTTTATTGTGCTCAATTATTTACTTATTTGATGGTTTCACTAATTATCTAACTTTTTAATATCCAAATTATTGCTAACTCTTTTATTACTTGATTAATTTGAACCAGTTTATATGTTTGAAATTATTGTTAACTTTATATTATTCAATTAATTTTAGCATCAAAGTTGTCAATTTTTTGAGTGGGTTGATCCGCTAATGTGTGAAAGAGTTATGGGTATTGTACCAGGATTGTTAAAGAAGATAAACAAGCTAGAAGAAAAAAAATGATGAAGATGAAAATTAAAATATCGAGTATTGTATTATTAGTGTTTCATAAACCAAACAGAGGATTGTAGCTATTGTTCAATCTATCCTAACAATTTGAATATATATGCTTATGAACATGATTGTCAATGGTATATTATTATATTTTTAATGACTAATTGAGTGCAGAATTATAGCGTCCTTGCTTTTAAACCATTTTGTATGTAGTTAAAAGTGGACTCCAACAAATAAATCTAAAATTGACAACTTCAATATATATATAGATAATCTCGATAGTCAAATTCTTGAATCATATCATTGATCCTTTTCCTTCGTTAGTTTATAAAGACTTTCTTATGATCCCAATCATCAAGTTTCTAAATCAATCTGACTAACTCTTAACTGGCTTAGTAAAAGGAAATGAAATACATACCAAAACACTGAACGCATAATAAACCAAAACACTAATGTGCATTCATATAAGCATTTAGTTATTCCCATCTAATAGGATAAGGCACATAGGCATTGTATAATCCAAAAGTATTTGTTTTTATGAAATCATAACCTTATATTGATCTTATAGGATAAGACACATTGGCATAATGCATCTCTAAGTAGAACTTCCTGAAGCTTTTGATCTTGTCCTCCTTATCCTTGCATTTTTTTCATCCTAAAAGAAATGGCAACGCATAATCAAAGGATAACCCAATAATCAAAATTAATTTAAGACATATAATTCAATACTTGTAACATTTGACAAGTTATAACTTGTTTTGTTACTGTTGATTGAGGTTCTTCACCGTACAATGTTCCATATCCATGGACTAATCTCATTCTTTTATTTGGGCTTGAAATAGGTGGTCGATTTGAAGGATAAATAGTGGAAGAATCACCTTGGACATCTCTTGTAGAATGTATTGTAAAAAATGAAAATAAACAATTTTTTAGGATGAAGAAATATATGAAAATGAATAATATTAAATACTTTCAAACTTGTCCTGACACATCTGTCATAAGACATGTTTTTTTGTAGTGCCCTTGTTCGAAGCATTGTCGACATGTCATTTTCATGCCTCTCCGTGACACCTTACTACCCTTAATAGTACTCTCCCAATCCTCCTTTTTTCCATTCCCCTTTAGCCTACCGAGCATTTTTCAAAGTGGAGGTGGTAATAATGGTTCAAGTTTAGTTCTAGGCCAGGATTTATTTGTTTAAACTGGCTTTATCATATATTGATATACCTGTAGGTACTTCTCCTTCAAAAACATATAAGATACCTATTTTTTAGGGTCTTCATTATTGTAAACTATGGAAGCAATGGCATGTGCACAAGGGATACCGAACACTTCCCAGCTTCTACAACTACATGTCTTACTCCTTAAGTTGGCAAAATGCTTAACTCTTTTATTTATCACTTTGAACTCACCAACACCATTACTCTCAAATTCACAATCTATGCTTAACTTCTCGTTAATTCTTAATTTTTCCTTTATTTTTGGACCAATGTCATCTATCCGTTTAGTTGCCATATTCCTATTCTTAAACAATCGTTTCATCATAAGCACTCTAATTTCCTCAAGCATGGTGATGATATTTTTACTCTGGGCTTCCATTATACTTCCATTAAATGCTTCACAAAGATTTTTATCCATAATATCACACTTTAATGAAATGTTGAAAAATGCTCTTGCCCATTTTCCTTTATGGAATTCTTAGAAGATTACTATGATCATTTTCTAACTCCTCTTCTAACTCTCTTAAATTATAAAGTAAGTCAAGTTCGTTGGATGCCTTACAACATTACCACAAAAAGTCTCTTCAATTTAAGCCCTTTGTGATTCCTCTTTCTACAATTGGTAAACATGTGTCTTGCACAAAATCTCACTTTAGCCCCTGGAAGATACCTATCAAGGCCTTCCACAAGACCCTATTCAATAAACATTGAAAAATTTAGTAAATTAGTAATAAGAGTAAGCATATCCACAAAAGTATATGAAAAATCATAGTATACATTTTGATGATCAGAAATCATTGTCGATCCGCCTCCATCTTTTAAATCCAAGTCTTTCTTCAACAACCCTAAAAACCAATTCCAAGTTTCTATTGTTTCATTATGAACCATAACCTATGCTACAGGAAACATTTGATTATTTCGATCTCTTCTAACTACTAATAATAATTCACCTTTTACAAACCCTTTAAGAAAGCAACCATCTAGTCATATGAACCTTCAACATCCAACTAAAAAGCCTTTCTTGTAACATTAAAAACTATATACATCCTATCAAAGAATGGATGCAAATCTTCTCCAAGTGATGGCCTTTTAATAACTAATTCAATTACTAAATTAGGATTTGATCTCAATAGTTCCTCCTAGTAATCCCACAAATTGTTATATTCTTCCCTTATACCTTCTTGCATTTCCTCTATCACCAACTTCCCTATAAAAAATATTGTAACCAACACCAACTCTCAAATATTTCTTCACAAAAATTCCTCAAGTCAATTAGCTTCAATATAGTAAGTCCTGGGAAGTTTTGAAGTAATTGTTTGTAAGCCATTTCAAACGGACACTTTTATTGCAAAAACAAGATTGCATATGTGTTTCGTTTCATAAACTCTTACTTGTATAAATATCCAAAAGTAGTCAGTATGCAATAAAAAAGAAGGCTAAATTTAAAATTACAAGAACATTTTCAAATACTCACTTGAAAACTATTAAAATCTTTGACCAAGCTTACCAAAATATACCATTTGCAATACTTACTCACACATCTGGCTCTCACAAATTGTTTCGTGTTCCTCGAAAAAGTAAACTCCCTTCTTTCATCAACAATCACGTTGTAAAGTGCTTGCTTGAATTGGTTGGAATCTTCAAACTACATACAAAGCTCAATCTCAAACATTTGATTTATAGCTTAACTCGTCATGCACACCTGAACGACCTTCTTTAAAGCTGTAGTTGTCATCTGAATCAAAGTAATTAGTCATAATTTTGTTCTCTTTATGATCATCTCCATCAACTTCAACATCTGCTACATTTTTTGATACATTTCCTTTTGTAGCTTTCCCTTTTTCTACTTGCAAATATTGCCCTCAATTTTTTCTTCAACTCTCCCATTTTAAATGAAGAAGCTAAATGCCTAGATAATTCCAACTCTTCATCATCCAAATCTGAATCAAACTCCTTTATAATCCTTACATCGAAAAATGAATTATGTTCTTGTTATTTTGAATTAACCTTACTCCCACTTACACCTACATCTTCTTATTCAACTACATCTTCAATCATAAATTGCACAATAATGGACTAGGTAACATTGATGGGGACATCATCTGCAATCCCAATAATGACCTCCACCTCAACATCATCGTTAAAAGAATGTTCTAAATTCTATCATCTTATATTATACAATTAGCTTACATAACTCTTATCACATAAGCATCACTTTTATCCACCTTCATTAAGCCATTTTTTAGAGTAGTTTTTGGCACCCTATTC
Source organism: Erythroxylum squamatum (assembly GCA_025629845.1). Taxonomy (NCBI): domain Eukaryota; kingdom Viridiplantae; phylum Streptophyta; class Magnoliopsida; order Malpighiales; family Erythroxylaceae; genus Erythroxylum; species Erythroxylum squamatum. Next base: position 30,878,309 of record JAOTBA010000008.1, on the reverse strand, counting down.
ATAAACTTATTACCTCTCAGACCTTTAAAATCCTCTGTAAGGATCCTCTTAAGATCGTAATAACAAAACCTACCAATTTTGATGCCCCAACTCTCTACATATCCACCCACATAATCGGCATCTTCTCCATAGACAAACTTTCCACTATAAAACATAATTTTCCATCCCAACCATCCATGAACATTTACCTACATACACAAGTTTATAATTTGTTAGTATAAATGGAATAATTGGAATTAATGTGTTAGAATATTGCATACAACTATAATTGATGCAGTACAACAAAGATTTGTTATACACAAATTATTAGTTTATCAAAGGTTAAATCGATTCATAGAACAATAAAGATTCGCTAAAATAAAAAGAATATTGCAATAGTAAAATATAGAAATATTTTTAAACTACTAAGTACAATATAATTTAGCTTGTGTGAGAATTAAAACAAATACGAATTACCATCATTTTGAAAACAAGATAATATTAAAGCTAAAAAAATTATAGTCTTGGTGAATACCCGCTCAAACAACATCATACACAGCCACTAGACAAGCCTCCGAAAATGAAAATTTCTACACAAGGCTTAGTTATTATATAATCACTTATTTAATAGCATCACACTTATTCTTCGACATCACTATTATTCAATATGCCATAGGGATTACGGATGACAATGAGTTAGCTTAGATCTAGCTCGAGGCCTAATCGGGCTTATTAGACCTAACGCCTGATAGAACCAAAGTTGGCACAAATTTTTTAATTTTATTCGAAATTTATTTAATTAATAATATAATATGAAAAACTCAATTGATTAATAAAAATTGAGATTTTATAATGAATGAATATATAAAACGTACACATATTGATAAAATGAATAAGATGAAACTAAATTCATTAATGAAAGAGGATAGGATTATTGGGAATGAAAAAAGATTATATATAAAGTGATCAATTCAATTAATTAAAATTATGAATTTTAATTTATTAACAAAAATTGAGGTTTTATAATTAATGAATATATAAAATGTACATATATTGATAAAATGAATAAGATGAAACCAAATTCATTAATGAAGGAGGATATGATTATAGGAAATGAAAAAAAGAATATATATTAAGTTATCAATTCAATTAATTGAAGTTATAAATTTTAATCGATTCATAAAGGAGGATATGATTATAGGAAATGAAAAAAAGAATATATATTAACTTATCAATTCAATTATTTTAAGTTATAAATTTTAATCGATTCATAAAATTGAGATTTTATGATTAATAAATATATAAAATGTACATATATTCATAAAATGAATAAGAAGAAACTAAATTCATTAAAGAAGGAGGATAGAATTATAGGAAATGAAAAAAAAAGATTATATATAAAGTGATCAATTCAATTAATTGAAGTTACGAATTTTAATTGGTTAATAAAAATTGAGATTTTAAAATGAATGAATATATAGTGCGTACATATATTCCTAAAATGAACAAGATGAAACCAAATTCATTAATGAAGGAGGATAAGATTATAGGAAATGAAAAAAAAAAGATTATATATAAAGTGATAAATTCAATTAATTGAAGTTACGAATTCTAATTGATTAATAAAAAATGAAATTTTATAATGAATGAATATATAAAATGTATATATATTGATAAAATGAATAAGGTGAAACCAAATTTCTTAATGAACTAGGATATGATTATAAGAAATAAAAAAGATTATATATAAAGTGATTAATTCAATTAATTGAAGTTACAAATTTCAATTGATTAATAAAAATTGAGATTTTATAATGAATGAATGTATAAAACATACATATGTTGATAAAATGAATAAGATGAAATCAAATTTATTAATAAAGGAGGATATAATATTAGGAAATAAAAAAGATTATATTTAAAGTGATAAATTCAATTAAATGAGGTTACAAATTTCAATTGATTAATAAAAATTGAGATTTTATAATGAGTAAATATATAAAACGTACATATATTGATAAAAATAATAAGATAAAACTAAATTCATTAATAAAGAAGGATAGGATTATAGGAAAAAAATTATTTATCAAGTGATCAATTCAATTAATTGATGATAAGATTTTTAAATGATATAATTTTAAAAATTTAAGATAAATTATAAAATGATGTTTTGAACTAGTATTGTGAGAGTGGAGACTGGAGACCGGAGAAAATGGAGACAAGAAAGAGCATTTAATCATTGTAGTCAGGATCGTTAATAATTTGCATCACTTCTTTTGTACGTACAAACATTATATTTAGTACTGTAATATTAAAATTAAAGGAATATTAAGCATATGGTAATAATTAATAAATAATCAAATATACCTTCATCATCGAATATTTTATCAAAATAATGTCCATTTGGTTGATGAGTATATGTATGACTAGTCACCTCCACATCAATACCTATGGCTATATTAATATACAAATTAAAAAATAATATAGGGTAAGATAACATTAAAAAATAGAAGAAATTGGCATATAAAAAAAAGAATTTACCCTCAATATCTTCATCATCTAACCAATTTTAGGCACATATAAGAGCTTCCATAGTACGAGGATGAAGTCAAGCGTGATAAGGACTAATAACCCGACCACCAGTGCTAAAAATAGACTGATGTAACGACAAATGATTGAATTACTAATAGGTCTCGTGCAATTAGTTGCATGATTGGAAAATTATTTCCATAACTCTTCCACTATATCAATACATCAAACTACACACCTTCAATTTCGGCCATACGATCTTCCATCAAATATTTAGCTAACTCCATCATATTGTACAAAGTCTTAGCCCTTTTTTCTTTCATGAATTTTGCAAGTGAATTTGAAAATTTGCTTTTAGAAGATGAGCCCGAACCTAAAACTAAAGTCGAAGTTGATAGCCTGAACAATTGCAATTTCGATCTTGAATATTGCCCATTCTGAGTTGATAATCATTAAACAAATCATACTAGAATTATTTAATGACATCTTTATGCTCTTGATCTTGATCACCATACAACACATTATATATAAAATTAACCCCTTCATCTTGTATCTCAGGTCCAACATATGTATGACTGCAACAATAAGTCTAACCATAGACTATTAAGAATTTAGCTTCTTCATCATCTACTTTGCCATAACTCGAATAATCTTACTGGAATCAAATATCTAATCAGATCAAGCTTTCTTTATCTCACACACAGTGCTAAAGCAACAATGCAAACTTGGATATTTTATTCTTAAGAACAATTAAGTTGTAGTATAAAATAATTCTAACCTTGCACAAAGTTCTTTGGCTAACTCCCATTGGTCTTCTGTAGGTATGCAAGTGTACTGAGAGTTTTGTAAACACATCAACATATTGGATTGCTGACTCCAACATCTTGAAGGTTGAGTTCCATCTGGTTGGACAATCCCAAATCAAATTCTTTGTACTAAAAATGTATAGTTGTTGTGCAATTTCTTCAAATTTCTCAACTCTTTTAAGTGTTGCATTCTAATATACTACACTATTTTGAATCAAATCTATTGCTTCCTTTGTCATCTCCAACCTATTTTTCATAATTAAATTCAGAATATATGCAAAATAACGCATATAGAATAACCTTCTACTAACTAATAAGCGCCCAACCTGTATCTTATTCTTCAACTTTTCAATCATAACATTATTTATGCTACAATTATTGACTGTTATGGTGGACAATTTGGTATCAATATTACAATCTATCAAATATTCTCCGAACACAGTTACCATCATTTTGTTTGTATATGGTGCTAGTATATAAATGAATCCACTATTTAAAAATATGACGAACATCAATCATAGCATAATGAAAAAGTAAATTGATAAGTGCATAATTGTCCAATATTTATGTTTTAATTATTCTTTTTTATTCCTCTTATTGATTTAATTATTGGGACTTAATTTGATTTAATATTTTCTTGTAGGAAATTATAATTTCTGTATAATGTGAAAAATTAAGAGGAAAACAACAATTAAATCAGGAGAGGGCGTTGAGGCGCGGACGCAATTAGGAGACATAGGCGCAGCAAGGAAATTAATTGGAGGAGTGCGTGCGTAAAATAAATAGCCAAGAAGCAGAAAACGCAAGTCACGCAGGAGCCGATTAAATAACCAAGGAACGCAGAAAGCAGGTGCGTTTTAGGAGCAGCAAAATAAAAGAGTTTCAACGCAAGAGTAAGCAGACGTGGGCGTCGTTTGGAACATCAACAATCCAGGGGAGTCACGCACAAGCAACACGTGGAGCAGCATTAAAGAGAAGAGCAAATTATAGGCAACAATTAAATGGGCAGTAGAGGAGAAGCCACGTCCAAGTCAAGCAGGCACAAAGAGGGAATTAAATGTCACTTAAAAGGAGGCAACTTATTTGTCCCATCACTCAACAACGTGGGGCAACGGTAATAGGGTAGATAGAAATAAAATAAAAAGCAACAACCAAGAGTGGAAACGCAGCGTTGGAGGCGTGGGAAGCAAAATTGAATTGTCAAAATCAGAGGGCTTACGTGGGAATAAGCAGCTGTAATAAATTGAAAAAAAAGACGACTACAAGGACAAGGAGTAGCGGCGGCAATTAATGGGCCCAAAAATTAACGTAACAGTGGATAAGAGAGGGCTTGCGTGGGGGCTTGGGGATATAAATAGAAAAAGAATACAACAGACATCGGCGGCTGGGAGTTTGGGATATTTCAATCACAATAGTGACGAAACTTGGAGATTAATGAGCAGCCGTACGTGAGAAGGAAATCAGCCAGCGACACTTGGATGGGAAGGAGCAGCAACAATTAGAGGGAAGCAATCAGCATCGGTGTTTTAGGGAGATCTTCTAGTTTTTTTCTTCTTTTCTTTGTTATTTAGATTATGTTAATTAAGAACCTTGTTTTGTTTAATTCTGTTATGAGTAGCTAAACTGTTTTAGTCGGGGAATTCCAATTGTTATGCTTTGACTCGTGAGACCTATTGTTCTGATT
>JAOTBA010000008.1:30837547-30851971 GCA_025629845.1 Erythroxylum squamatum | reverse complement strand
ATAACTTAAGCCCAATAAGCCTAAGCCCAAGTCATCTTTCCTTCATCTCTTATCACCCTCTTATATACTTAAGCCCACTCACTTCTTCTTCTTCTTTTCATTTCATTTAAGCCCATTATTTCCTTAGGCCCAACTAACACATTAAAGTGTCCTTTAATACATGCTATCTAACTTATTCAATACACTTACCACCTAACTCATTAATTCCATTTCTTTTAATCTATGCTACCTACTTCATTAATGTCATAAGTTAATTTAATGACAACTTAACTTAATTCATTTATGGTCTAATATCCTCAAATCATGCTTAATAATAATAAAAAATTTCGGAGCTAACAGCTCATATCTTAAAATGTGGGTTCTATTGTCCAAGTTTATTCAAGGATGCTCGAAACTTTGTGTTATAGTGTGATAGATGCCAGAGAGTGGGCAACATATCAAAGCAGGATGAGATGCCACTTTCGAACATCATGAAAGTGGAAATATTTGATGTGTGGGGCTTGAATTTTATGAGACCATTCTCATCTTCCTTAGGTAACACATACACACTAGTTGGAGTTGATTATGTTTCAAAGTGGATTGAAGTTGTAACTACTCTAACCAACGTTGGCAAGGTGGTGCAAAGATTTATCAAGAATATTTTCACTAGATTTGGAGTGCCTAGAGCGATAATCAGTGATGGAGGGAGTCGTTTTTGCAACAAACCCTTTGAAGCTCTATTGAAAAGATATAATGTGCATCATCGAGTGACGACTCCTTACCATCCACAAAGAAGTGGCCAAGTGGAAGTGGTGAACAGAGAATTGAAGAAGGTTTTGGAGAAGTTAGTGAGCACTTCAAGGAAAGAATGGGCTTTGAAGTTAGGTGATACACTTTGGGCGTATAGAACAGCCTTCAAGACACCTATAGGTACTACTCCATATAGACTTGTGTATAGCAAGGCTTGCCATTTACCTTTAGAGTTGGAGTATAGAGCCTATTGGGCAATTCAGAAGTTGAATATGGATTGGAAGCTTGTGGGTGGGAGAAGATTATTACAACTTGATGAAATTGAAGAGTTAAGATTTGAAGCTTATGAAAATGCTAAGTTATACAAAGTGTCACGACCCAGTACTATATCAGGCATATGATAATCTCCGCATAACCTAGCTAAGGACACTCACGGTACCCTTAATCCGACTACACAAGGCTAATTGAATATCTTTTTGAAAACATTTGGGCAGCTTAACGATTATAATTTAAAAATCCCAAAACTCAATCAAAACACCTGTAAGTCAGTTTAAACGCACTTCTATATTCACATTAAAATTTTACCACAACTTCTGGACTTTTAAGTCCACTTAAAAGCAATCTCAACGACATTACCAAAGGTTTATACATAAGCTCTTTTACAAACAACAAGACAGTCAAGAGTTAATTTATAAAATCATAAAGCATATCAACATAACCAACCTAATAAAAACAATTCATGAGCCACTATGCAACAAAAGTACAAAACAGAGACTACCCATGTGCGGTAATGTCCCGAAAATAGAAAAAGACCACTCGATCCACTCAAAGCTTCAAGCTCACTAAATTAACCTGCATGGTTGGAAAACGAATGGGGTGAGTACACTATGTACTTAGTGAGCAGGAAAAAACATATATCGCAAATAGAACTCGATACACACCAAGACGGTGTAGATAACCAATGAATTGAACATACATGACATAGAAATGCATAGGCCTAGCCTATGACTCAACTTATATTGGTTAGGAACCACATTGGCCTAGCCTATTAATCACCCATCCAGTGAGCATAGGTTCTAGTTCCAGTACACAAAAACAGAAAAACATCACATGTATAAAACAAATCTCGTCAAAAAAACAAATCTCATAAGAGGCCAAAACAATCATGTGTGTCACCACTAGTCGGCCAAACTAGCGTGCACACCCACTGATTTCTGGTGCTGGCTCGACTTTCATTTGTGGTGAGTCCAGACTATAGTCAACAAGAGCATCATGACCCTAGGTGATGACCTCATCGATGACCAGATCTTTGGTGTGAAATCACCCGCAATTCACGTAGAAAGATGTCGATACAGGGACTCGATTTTTATGTACCAGTGATAAGGGTACGGAGGTCGCTTAATCTATTGTGCCTAGCACAAGATTGGCCAATCGTTACCTTACTAATCACAAAAATCATATACAAATATTAAGTACAAAAAAAATCAAGAAGGCACCATGCCTTTATTTATCGATCCAACCGACAAAATGGAACTTTTCCATGGCTCTAAGCTAAAAGAGAACACAACCATGTAGCATACATGACTCGATTATGCATATGTAGATTGCATAACATTATTTCATGCAATAAAAGTCATCTTTTGCACTCCAAGTACACAGTGTTATTCAAAACAATGTCGTTTCTTAAATACACAAGCATATTAGCATCCATTTGAGATTCAATTCTACTATGCATTACCTAGGTTCAAAATCCATATACAAGTCATCATGCATGTCTTAGGATGTCCTAATCTCATTTGAGAGATACGTTTTCCCCAACTCACCTCGAAAGAAGGTGTACACTCCTTTGACTTCAACAATCTTCGGTACGAGTTTCTTGATTCGCAGCTTCTGAGCCTTTATACATAAAAATGTACAATGTATTTACTACTCAAACATGTATTTATTTATATACCATCACATAAGGGTATAAAACACAATATTACTATCATTAAGCTATAGGATTTGGCCATTAAACTTCTCACATGGTTAATTCCCTTACTATTTATATTAGCTTTTCTTTTCCAAGGCATTTAATGCCTTTAATCCAACACTTACTCATTTCAAAACATAATTAAGCACATTTTTATCCAGACACATTAGGCCATTACTTATCAATCTAAGCAAAAATTCAAGTTTACTCTAAGTACACATGAATGTCGCTTTCTAATGCATATCATTACGAATCCTTAAATCCTAAACCAAGTTCACTTAGGCATTTTATCAAACATCTAATGTGCATGACTTTTAAGTCATAATTTCAAGACTTTATCATAGTAATTCATGTACCTATCTCGTTATATAACAAACACTTCCAAAAAACAACACATTTCACCACTCCATTCAATCCAATTCCCTTCATTTAAGCCATGTTTATCATAATTATACAACTTATTATATTAATCCATTTTTTCTCCCATCATTTCGACCAAGCCTTATCCAATATACATCTTCTTCATTTTCATCATCAATTCACATTATACATATACAATTAACACCATAGGATTCATTTAAATCATCAATTTCAAAAGATACTAAAAAATTCACAAACTTTCACCAAAAAGAGAACATTTCGGTTTTGGCTTAAGGAAAATTCTCCATGACTCATTTCATTCATATAAACCATGTTTCATGCATATTAAAGCATGGAGAGCATCATATCTTAACACCAAACTCAAAATCATAATGTAGAGAGAGATGAGCCAAAATTTACCTAAACCTTCCTTTGGTGATATCTTAAAATTCTTTGAGAATTTCTCAAATCTAATGATAGATTTGAGTTCCTTGATCCCAAATTAACTTAGAATACCCTGATTTGGGTTGGAGAATAAAAAAGAAGTGTAGAATTTTAGTGATGGCCGAAAATGGGTTCTTCTCCTCCTCTCATCTCTTTTCTTTTCCTTTCTTTTAATTAAAACAAAATGTTTCAAGTCTTTACTGGTGGGTTGCACGGTCATACATGAAGAAGGGTCTAGAATATTGACTCTTTTTTGACCAAATATGGTGAAGTAACCTTTTTGCCCTTAGCTTATGTGAAATTACCATTATACCCTCCAAACTTTTCCTAAATTTGCAATTAAGCCCAAAATTTGAGAATGACCAAAAATTTTATTTTCATTTTGGTCCCCAGGCTTTAGAAAATTATAATTAAGCCCCTTAACTTTATAAAATTACATTTAAGTCCCTTAACTTTAAATAATTTGCAAATAAGCCCTTATGTACATCAACTTTTCCAATTAAGCTTTTTAAGTGTCCGATAAGTCTATAAATCATGTCTAATCAACTCTAAGGCATTAGAACACATTTAACTCAGCCACCATGGCCATATCCATCCAATGGACTTGGTTGTACACACTTCGAAGCTTATATGTCAGAAATCTCCAAGATTTCACATACCTATGAACTCTAAGTTTATGTAAGGGCATATAACATTTTATATCACTGGCATGTATACCGAAAGGATTCAAATACATTTTTGATCTCATATACAACCATGTATATATCAATATACAGTAATATCTCAAGTACAGACCAATACAAAAGGGATCAAAGAGTCCAACGTTAAAAAAATTCAGAATTTACTAAATTGTCCTTTGGGTCATTTTGGGTGAGTTTTGGGGTCTTGTGAATTCATAATGTAAGTTTTTAATTTTTTCTGGATTTATTACATTAGTAATAATTAAGGTTTAAAGCCAGTTTTGAGTGAAATTTCATGCTTTGGACTAGAAATAAAAGAGGGAGATATGGTTTTGGTATCTTGTATGGTGTATTTATTGTTCATTATTGCATGATTATCACTCCAATTGAGATTTTTCTGTTGTAAAGTCTCAAATAAAGTTAATTGATGATGTTTTCAGCACTAGTATGTGATAATGAGAATGTGCATAAGGTTTTGCATTTTTTGATGGTACATTGTCACATATTATATGCCTATAAGAATGTGAGGATAACATAAAAGTGTATCCCTTGTGTTTGTGGATTCGTTTAAGTATTGAAGACAATGTAGTCACTACAGTGACCTTTTAAGTCAATATTTGAATTGTTCTCTTACATGTTTGGGGATGTCTCTGGTCTTATGTTTGGCTATTCTGCCCACAAGTGTTGGCCTTATATGAGATTTTGAGATGTGTATAAAGCCATTACTTAAGGGATCTATTCACCCAGAAGTGGTAGTGTCATAAGATTTAGTGGTGTGTACTCTATTTTCTTTTGTATGGAGGTCTTATCAGCATGTATTATGTATTTAGCCCATAGGTGTTTTATGATATTTGTGATAAGATTCTCAGTACAGATACTATTTATTGCTTTGAGTATTGCTAATATCCTAAATTAGTGCTGGACATTATATTGAAAACTTTGGAAAAACCTTTTTTGTAAATAATAACAATGTCATGATTGAAACCCTGACTGATTTCAACTTTAAGAAATGGAAACAAGATGTGGGGTTTGTGCTAGAGGTGACAAACATTAACATGGTCATGATTAGAGATAAGCCATCTTCACCTACATCTCTCAACTAAGAGGTTGAGAAAGCAGTATTTATAGCTTGAGAAAGGTCAAACAGGATGTGCTATTTGACCATTAAGAGATCAATCCCAAACCATCTATTAAGTGGACTTTCATAGATAAACATTGCAAAGGACTTCCTGAACAATGTCTCCTAGAGGTATAGGGTATCTTCCAATCCAGAGATAAGTACCCTAATGAAATAATTATTCTCCATAAGGTACATAGGAGAAGGGGGAGTAAGGGAGTACATTATCAAAATGGTATACCTCTAAAGTAAGTTAAAGGCGTTGAACATCAACATTCTTGATGGTTGCATTGTAAACCAAGCTTTGAATACACTTCCTTTAGAGTTTATGTTAGATCCGGGGGGTTCCGCATTACCGGCCGGGCCGAAGCCCGCACAAGCCCCGCGATCACAACCCTTAATCAGTATTGTCCTCTTTGGTACTTGGGTGAGCCACGACTCGAACCCAAGACCTCAAGGTTTTGTTGTTTCTTATGAACACGCCTCTCACCAATTGAGCGCGGAACCCCCCGGATCCAACAGTGAAAGCATGTTTGACATTAGTCATATAATATGCAATCAAAAAATCTTTTAAAAAACATAATTTCAATCATCTTAGGAACATTTTATGCAACTTTAATTTATAAAGAAACTTCTTAGGGTTCTTATAGGAGCCTTTGGAAGTGCATAATAGTCACCTTAAGTTTTTGATGGATATTTCAATTTTTAATGTATAATGAATTCTTTTTTGATTAAATTTATTCTCTTTGATCTTAATTATTGGGTTCGTGTTTAGTCATCATAAATATAATCTTAAATATTGCATAAAGGATTGAGAGGTGAAGTATAATATATGTTTTAAGAGAATAAACATTATAGGCTCAAAGGAAGAGATTTTTAAACTATAAAGATAATTAAATAGATTAACTATTTTAATGAATTTGGTTCAAGTTAACTGCATATGTAAGTGGTGTTAGTTTCTTAATTGAATTTACCTATGTGACATAAGAAAGGGTATAAATATATTAGGTTAATTGTTATTTTAACCTTAATAATCAATCTTGCATGATAATTCACATAAGTGAACCTTAGAACCTAACATCTTTTATCTTGATTTCGTTTTGCTATTTAATTACCTTGATTTATTTACTTTCATTAAATATTTTTTCTTTATGTTATTTATTTGGCTATGATTAATAAGCATAGTAGCATAGTCCTTGTAAGATTGATACTCTAAAATAATCCAATTTTTATTACTTTAGACAATTGATTTTGTGCACTTATAGATAGATTCAATCAAGTTTTTGGTGTCATTGCTAAGACTATTTTCTTACTACTTTTTTAATTCTAGTTTTCTTTTATTTTTTTAGGAATTTTATACAACATAGGAGATCTAGGAGTGATAACTTGGTGACCTACTTCTAAAAAATCATAAAATTGAGTAGACTTCTAAATAGCAAAAAATAAGAAGAAGAAAAGAGAAGGTTGTGATTCAAGAAAACATTATTATTGGTATGGACCAATAGCATCCATACAAGATTTGCAAAGGGACATTAAGATGTTGGTGTTTATTACCAAGTTAATCATCTATAAGGTTGAGTTAAAAGGAGAGGAACTACGAGTTAAAACAAGTCCATCTTCAATGGCTACTATCATTTAGTGGATCATTTGGGGAAGACATAGTCAAGTTTGATAAAGAATTTTATTAAGTTATGTAAACATTTCCACTAAATGGGCTTACAAAAGAAGATCTTTGGATTTGTTGGTTTATGTATTACATGAGAGATCGGGAAAAAACTTGACTGCAATTGATTGAGGTGGATTCTTTAGAGGAATTAAACGAAGTGTATGATTTCTTTATGTTACGATTTTCCCCTCCACAGAAGACCATTGAAGTGAGGATGCAAATTCAAAGGTTTATATACAAATAAGGCAAAGCATTACACAAATCTTAGGAATGATACATAGGTTTTGTTACCTAGTACCCACACTGTTATTATTCTTTACAACTGGTTATATAACTCTTCTATAGTATCCTTACACGTACGTACATATCAAAATCTTGTTAACATTATAACATAAGGAACCATATATATAAAGACTACTGAGGTGGTCAAGTCGATCATCAAAACCCTAGATAGAAATTCATCAAATAAGGTTGAAAGGGTAAAGTTAAATGTTTCACTTTTTAAGGTTTAAGCATCTTCAGACCTAGCATCATAAGTAACTTTTCTTTCAAATTAGGTGAAGATGTTGCTAAAATATAACAAAGACAATAAGGAGGTAGGTAGTATGGCATGTATAGGCATTCTACACATGAATATAATAATGTAAAGCTAACCTCAAATTATTGTAAGGAAGCAAATCACATGGCTACTTAAAAAGGAAACAAGCTATGAAGAATGACCTCTTCTCCATCACTTATAATCTAAGGTGCGGGAATCACTTAAATTTTTCATGAAATAAGCAAAGAGTTGTAATACTAAGGTGAATCCTAGATATTAAGTGTTAATCATTAATCTTAAAATAGGTAAAAAAAACACTTGATTTTGACGATGATCAAGAGAAGGAAGTGAAAGGTTAGAAAATCCTGAGAAAAGGAAAGAGAACAAAGGAAATATAAGAAAAATGGAATCGTTCTCATCTACATCTAATGTAGATCTTGAATTGAAGCCATAATACTCAGTCAAAACTTATAAGCCACCTGTTCCATACCTGCATAGATTGAAAAAAATGGAAGGATGACGACAACTTTAAGAAATTCCTAGATATCTTCAAAAAGTTACACGATAATACACCTTTCTTTAAAAAATTAGCTTAGATGTCATCATATGTAAATTCTTTTAAGGAGATTATCTCTAAAAAAAATTGAGGAGTATGTTATAGTGTTCAATGTGATATTGCATAACAAATTACCTCTAAAGTTGAAGGATGATCTAATATATATCTCTGTCATGATTGTGGCAGGACGGCCACGATTGTGAGCCCATTTTGATGTTTTTGTCACGATCATGGCAATTTGACCATGATTGTGGGCTGTCTCCCTCGCTTCTGTCACGATCATGGCAGGATGGGCCACGATTGTGGATCGTTGTTTCAGTCCAAGTATTTTCAAAACTTCTCCGTTCTTCACTGTTGACCTTAAAACCCTAAAAAACATATCAAGGTACCTTAAAGATATAATAATTAAGCTCAAATGATTTTACTAACCAATAAAAACACTTAAACACAAATAATTCACAAACTAACACAATTCTACTAAAAACACATACTAAACAATCGAACAAACAGATGAACAAAATCAAACTATAACCTAAAACATGATGCATTTCACACTTATCAATAACCATGTCACATCAAAAATTATCCTATCTTTGTTCAAATATGGAAAATTGGTATTAAATTGAAAGAGGTGAAACAAAAACATTTACCAATCTAAATAAACTTTCATAAGGTTCCACTTGATTATTGGTTTAACAATGACTTGACTAGTTTAGTTAGTTATATCAAGCTGGTATGTAAGGATGAGGCAACTTCATCCCAACTTAAAGTAGGATACATTAGGCTCTATTTCAATGTGGATATGATGAAAGACCTTCCTAATGAAGTTCCTTTTTTTTTTCCTAGGGAAAATGATCAATTACTAGAGGATACAATTTGAGTTATACAACAGTGGAGACCTTTTTTAATTTATCAAGGAAATGAATTTTGGCCTACTGGAAAGATATACTTGAAAGGAGATTACGAGGAATTAAAGGGATAAAAGATTACAACCCTACATAAAGAGGTAAAGTAGGTAAAGAAGATTCTTGACGATAATGTTGTTGTGGGGGTTTCAGGGGGCTCCAACCACTCTTAAAGTAGTAATGTAGGGAATTCAAGCTCTAGAAAATAGTGAGAATCAGGAAGAAATGGTATGTTCTTAATTTCTTATACATTTACTCTAAAAAATTTAGTGATTAGTGATATGAAATGCTTAAGAAACTTATTTTAGTTTATATTTGGTTTTAGGTACAACCTGAAAGTTCAAGAGCTAAAATGAGTTAAAAGTACATTCCTTAAGCCATTCTCTTGATTTCAAACTCAATTTTCTTTATGGAATAAGAAGGAGTTGGATTAGAGTGAGGATGGGAAGAGAAAATGCAAGACATGAAGAATTCACAATGCGATGTAAAATGCACAGTTGTGCATGTAGGATTGGAAATTTTTGGTTTTGCACAGCTTGCACTATTTCAAATGATGCAATTTTATTAGTTTGCATGGTTGGATGCATGGTCGTGCACCCAAATGTGCATATACCCAAAAACCTAGTTTTGGCTATAAATTGACATTTTGAGCATCCAAAGAGGGGAAAATCGCTTTGGAGGCACAGACAAGGGTAGAAAGCTTACCTTTTTGGGATTTATGGAGGCTTAATCTTCCTTATTTTGGTTTAGAGGTGAAATCGATGCCAAGGATCACATTGAAGCATATCGTCATTCTGCATTGTTGAATCCTTCTCACTTTAGGGATTGTTTACGTCATTCTTGGCTTATTAAATTGGGTATTTATGTAAGGATAATCTGAATGCTTTTATAAGATTGTTTTGATCATTGTTAGAATCTCGAATACGATATGTAATAGTTGTGTTTTGGATTCATCTGTGGCAACTAATGACATTGAATCATTAGGGAGAATGTAACATAAGTTAAATAACCCGAGCTTGTGTGATTGTTGCCTAGGTCTATTTTCCTTATTAATAATGTGGTCTTTCGAATAAATCTAGAGAGCTTGCTCTAGGTTGTTCGATAGTTAGGTTTAATTAAAAAGCTTATTTTAATTAAACACGATTTAAGGGAAAACCGGGGTTAACAAAACTTGTTGTTAATCTACGATTAATAGTTTCTAAAAGAGGTTTGAAAACAATAATACAATGAAGTATGTTAATTTATGTGTAAGATGAGATTGAACTAAAAATCGGATTCCAAAATCGTTCACCAATTCTCTCACTTTTAAGCTGTTTTATTTGGTTTTCTTTCATAAATTCAATTTTACTTTGTTTTCTTAATTGCATCAAACCAAACCTCCATATACATATAAATATAGTTTAGAAAAGTGATTTGGTTTAATCTTTGTGGGATCGACCTAGACTCATCACTAGTTATAGCTTTAAGTTTAGTTATTTTATTACAGTGCTACGACACTCTGTTGTTTATTGGATTTCTTATTCTTTTAGCTTTACCAAACCCATACTTTGTAGCTTTTAACAGTTTGTCTTGGTTTTTTACTTGATTTACAACTTAAATACTTCACTTATACTGATAAAGATAGGATTGAAGTGTTTAATGATGATGAATCTTGTGACATCCAAGATGGGATTATTTCTTTTCTTGAGAATTAATTTGCTATTTTAGTCCACTATGCATGATTGAGTTATAGTTTTGTTGTCTTATTGTTGTGGTTTCTAAGCTAAATGGATGTAATAGCATGACTAAACTTCGTATCATTTTAGTATTAAATGAAGGACCGAGAGGAGAAGTTTAATATGAAACTAGAAAATATATACGCTTAGGTTATGAATTATAAATTAAATTAAGTGGTAATTAGTAGTTACGTTTCCATAATTAATTCAGATAACGACTTGTCGAATGCAAAAGCTAGATTTAGTCTATTATTTGAGTTGATTTTAGAACCCAAGAATTAATTTTAGTAAGACAACTAACAAATCATTTCCCTTAATCATGTATAGGAGATTAAATTAGTGAAATTAATTCTCAAGAGTCTTCCATTTCGGTTAATCTATTCGTCTTTGCTTCCGGTTGAATTATTTACTTTTCAGACTACTTTGTGATTTTCTTTTGAAGCCTTCACTCAACAATCGGGATAGAATATTTAGGATTACATATGTTTTTATTGTTCATTCTAAATTAATTTAAGTTAACCAATTTCACCTCCATGGGAGATGATCCTAGGTAATCACTAAAACTACCTCTTATAATTACGAGTAAGATAGCCTAGGTATTTTTAGAACTTATTTAGGCATAACAAGTTTTTTAACGTGGTTGTCAGGGAGGTGTTTAGTGTTTTGAACTTGAATTAATTTTTAGTTTTTTTATTTGCTTAAGTGATTTTGATTATGTTTATTTGTTCATGCATACATGTTTTATTGTGTTGGTTTGTTGGTTTGTTTACTTAGTTTTTGTTATTAATTGATTGTGTTGTGTGTGTTTGTTTAATTTTTGTTAATAATTAGCACTGCTTTTGGTTAGCTTAAGCTAGGTAGGAGGACTCTAGGAAGTGCACTTGTTTATTTTATACTAGGAAGGAGATCATTAGATAGAGAACCTGTCCCTTTTATTGATAACATACATCGTATATGACGATTTCATGGGGACTTAAGGAACCCAAGAGTAAAGATCAAATTAATAACCAAAAGAAGGGTGAAAGGAAATTAGTGATAAAGGAGTATGCTAGACCGGTGATTAGTACTGCCACTTAGTGCATACGTTTGGGAGAGGCAACTAGGAACTATGAATTGAATAGCATCCATTAAACATGTTGCCATCGTTCTATAGGGTTCCCAATGTAGACCCTTTAAACTTCATTCGAGAATTCTATACCGCTTTCCAAACCTTTCGGTTGGATGGATTAAATGAAGATCAACTCAGAATGAGATGCTTCCTATACACATTGAAGGATCGGGCTAAGGTATAATTAATGAGTCTTCCTTCCGAGTCTTTAATTACATGGGAGGAGGTGTACAATAAATTTATGGGAAAGTTATATTCCCATCAAAAGACATCTAAGATGCGCACTAAGATAGCTACCTTCACTCAGATGGAGGGAGAGCCATTCCACGAGGCGTAGGAACACTTTTAAGCTCTTACTGATACAATGTCCACACCATCATTTTCCACTTCACATTCTAAATCAATTATTTTATGATGTTCATGTAGCATTGCCAATAAATGGTGGACAATACAGCAGGAGGAGTTGTAGGAGAGAGGACGGCTGAAGAAATGTATGAAATATTCGAAATCTTGTGGGATAATTCTTAACAAAAAATCATAAGGGGAAGAAGAGTTGGAGTTCATAAAGTGAGTTCGAATCAAGAATTGGCTACGTAATTAGTTGAGTTAACGAGGCATGTTAAAATGCTAACTACGAGACTACCTCAGAACTTTCCAAATCAAGAAGTGTGTGGTATATGTGGAATTTGTGGTCATGGATCGAATGTTTGTATGTATTCTTATGAACCTTTCGATGGGGAAGAACAAGTTAACTCACTTAACAGTTTTCAACCAAGGGACCGAAATGATCCATACTCGAACACCTACAACCCTAGTTGGAGAAACCCCCCAATTTCTTTTGGAAGACCAACAATCCACCGATGCAACCCCAACCACAATAACATAATTTTCAGAGGCCAAACTTTTCCAAGGGCAATCCTCAAATGACAACTGACCGAGAAATCCTTCTTTGGAGGAAAGCCTGAATGCGTTTATTCAAGTCACAACTCATAATTAGGAAACGAACAACAAGAGGTTCGACTCTTTGGAGACATCCGTAAAGAGGATTGAGATCCAAGTAGGGCAACTCGTCGGTCAAATGCACAACAATCAAAAGAAAAAGTTTCCTTGTCAACCCGAGCAACCCAAGCAATCACTATTTTGAGAAGTGGTAAAGTGATTGACAATCATGTTGAGTTTCTTATTGAGCTATCGGATGCTGATAATCAAGAGAAGGAAAGTCTTACTCAAGAAGAAGATGAGTGAAATGAGAAAAGAAAATGGAGAAACTCTTCAAGTCACATTCAAATGGGTGAACAATTTAAGCATGACACCAAAGACAATGAAGGAAAAAACTGCACAAGGTGATGGATCCTTATTGACCACCAATTTCATATCCAAGTCACCTTAGGGATTTGTTACGATCTAAACAAAGCAGTATAAATTAAATTCTATCTAGACCAATTAGAGGCAAGCATACCCTGTCGACAAGTAATATAAAATAGTAAGAACTGGATATCATACCCAAGGGATTCCAACACGCAAGATGATTAAATTAAACGATGCAAAATTTCTCAAATGATCAAGAATTGATTGATTTGAAAATAAAATAAAGTAAGCGAATCAAGGAAATATACGAGATGCAAAGTACGAATTAAAAAACGACTAGACTTAACCAAATGATAGAAATTGGCTAAGATATCAGATTTTAATTGGATTAGACATTAAAAATTGTGCCGGTGGATTTAGGATTTACTTTACTTAAGTAAGTTGAACCCAATGTTCATAGGATTTTCCTTTTGTTCTAAATCCGAGTTACGTACTTGATTCATAGATAATTTGGAATAAAAGGCATTCAATACAAGAAGCCTAAAATTAAGTTTGTTAATCCTAGATATCCTCACACAAGATCTTAAGGTTGGTGTACACTTTAGTCTCAAGTATATTGCTTGATTAATTTTTCGAATCCCATTGGTTATGGCATTCAATCATCTAAGGCCTTAATCTAGGTGATCAAGCTAAATTAGGATTAAATATACATTCAATTAAGAAAAAATCAATACCACAAAAATTGTCCTAATCCAATATCAATCCTAACCTTAACCGAAAAAAACTTACTCACACATATTCATCAATGTAACACAAAACATGGTTATAACATATATTTGCATTGATTAAATCCACAAAAAGTAAACAATTAAGAAATAAAAACAAATTAAAAACACCCAATATTTAGTCTTCTCCCGCTATTGTATTTTCTCTCTTCCCTCCTTACTACTGTAGCTGATGTGGTGAATAAGATGTTGGTCCACCTCCTATTCAAGCAAAACTATGGCTGCTGGATAAAAATAAAACGCCTCACGCTTCTATCCCAGCTGCAGCTCTCTCTTAACGTGACAAATAAACCTTAAGGTCTACCCTCTTATTCACGCACAGACTCATGCTCTTCATTCCAACTCTCTGCCACCGCCAACTCCCTTCTTTTGTTTCTCTCTATTGAATGTCCATCAGCTTTCTCATTCATGCCTAACTTCATATATAATCACGTTTTGCTCTAACTTTCTCTGCCACTAGTTGCTTCTGTTGGAGTTATGTAAATATAGTGCCCTGGAAAGCAAGTGTATTTACATGTAACTTTATCTTCTTCAGTTACAG
>JAOTBA010000008.1:30723124-30736377 GCA_025629845.1 Erythroxylum squamatum | reverse complement strand
GAAAAGTGGAAGGCAAAAACTCACGCACAGAGAGGGAGAGCATTTGATCCACGTCAGTCTTTGTTGTCACGATAAAACATGAACAAAACATTACAGCGTGGATTTCCAAGGCTTGCCCTTTGATTGCTCTTCTTCGTGTTTATATCAACACATGCAAAGGAAAGGAAAGCAAAGCAAAGCAAGAGCTATCACTCGGATCCTCTTTTTATGTCATTCTTCTCTCTGCTTTATTGCTACCCCATTTTGCATAACTATACCTATACGCATTCCTCTCTTCTCTGCACCAATTAACTGTTTTCAGTTTCACTTTCCATGTCCAATGACCATCTCACTATAATGAAGAAAGAGAGAGAGAGAGACAATGGCTGCTTTGGCTTTCTGTTCTGATTAGCTGTGCTTTATTCGTTACTGCGAGGCTGTCTTGGTCATTAATAAAGCAAATAATCAATTCCTTTCTCTTCTTTTTTTATATTTATGAGACCACACACGAAAGCCCTGCTCGGTTGGTTTGTTAATTGTAATCATCAGCTTTGGTAGATTTGCATTTCAGGAACCCTTTTGTTTTATGATTTCTTTGTGAGAGAAAGCGACAGATATGTGAAAAAAAGAAACAAAGAGGGCTTCAACAAATTGAAAACAATAGTTCAAAAGGGCTTCCCTTCTTTTGACCAGAAAGTTTTCAATTCTCATAATTTTTTGTAACGAAATTTCTAGAAAACACTCCCGCTTAGGTTTGGTCGAAAATGGAATTGCATGGTTTTGAGGGGAAGTGAGACTGTTGGTGTTTTCTTAGATTGTTGTCACTAATTACTTCAAACTTTTCTCTCCCACCCAATTCACTGCAAGGACATGAAGAATCACGCACATGCATGTATATAAATATGTGCGTCGACATTTCTACATCATTACGATATCATTTAAAAATGTACGCTAGTGAAGCGTCAAGCATGGTAATAAGATTTCTTGGGGAGGGGAGTGAAGGCTCTGAAAGGAAGTACATTCCCATACGGATAACCCACCCCTCTACAGTATGCATGTGAGACAACAAGGAGCATTCTGGGCATCTAGTTTTGCAACGTATCGAGGAATAGGGAAAATATGGGAAATGTGCGAGTGTTCCCATGCTGGTCTTCACAAAACATCATTTTCTCTGCCAGTCTACTGAACTAAAAGAATAACAAAGTAGAAACTTCATTAGACATCAGTGATGATAATTTCAACTTCATAGAGTTTACGGAGACTAAGAACTGATCGTATCAACTAAATGACTAAATGAGCACTAAGTATTCCTGAGACTAGCAGCGAGTTCTGCAGCAGCTCTCATTGTCACTAATTCTAGAATGGATCAGCCGATAAGCTCAAACTAGTTAATTGGTTCGCCACATGAATTCATTGACAAATTTGTATAGGGCGATACAGCAGAAGTTCCAAGCTGTTAATCACGCAAAGTTACTTCGTGAAGAACCATATGCATTGACCATTTCCCACTGCTCATTAACATCTCAATGAAATATTTGTGATGGCGATACTGATTGATGCATGAGGAAAGGAAACAAATTATGTCAATACTAGATCTTCATGTCAGATGAGAACAACCTTAGCCACACTTAAACAAGCCATACAATACAGACGGAAAACACAACTCAAACGAACTATAAAACAAAGATATCTAAAGCATAAGATGGTTTTGTTATAAGGAACCAGGTGCTTCGTTTAAGACCTCTTGCTATTTCGGGGATGAAAACAGTTTCCAGGTCAAGTTGGTTTGGCAGAGAATGCATGCTACTTTCTCTCAATCGTGGCTAACTGGTGTTCATATCAAGAGATAAAGTGTTATTATCATCTCCCGCTGATCAGTTTCCTCCAGCCAAGCAGGCATTATAAGAAGTGGCTACTGGAGGAAGCGTTGAAACCTGACAAATCTGTCCATGTATTGCCACTCCAGAACTGATTATTTTCGGGTAGAGCAAAGAATGGCCTAGCTAAACTCAAACCCTCGTTGTGTTCCATCTTCACATTAGCCAAATGGGAAACCCTTGAGCTTGGATTCATTGGTCGAAGAAGGTGGGTTTCACCAACTACTGAAGATGATTGTTCAACACTGTTACTGTGAAATGGGTACAAGCCTGTGGATGGTGGATCATCCAAACCTAATTGTTGCGTTTCTCCTGCGGTCAAAATGCCACTACTCATCCCTGGATTGCTTCCAAGCTGAAATCCCATGTCGGTCTGTCCATTAGCACCATTTGTTCCTCCAATCTGACCCTGAATTTCACCAAAGTTTAACCTAAAATTCCCCGCACCAGATTCAGTCAGATTATGTAGAATCATTAATGGAAGCTGAGTTGATTGCTGATGAGTCGAATGACCAATAATATTCTCTGAGGATATTACATCTGTGGAGTTGGATGATCTTGAACCTACTTGCCTTTCACCAGACGCTGCAGACTTTGAGCCACTTTGGCTTCTGTTTTTCTTGTTTCTCCTACACCCACCTCCCACAGGAACATTTCTAAGGGCACCCCCTCTAGTCCAGTATCGTCGACAAGTTTTGCAAAAGTGTCGTGGTTGAGAAAGGCTGTAGTTATTGTAGTAGCAAAATTTGGTGTTGGAAGAATCACACCTCGGACACTTTAGTGCTACTTCTGGCTGGGGTAAGTTGGCTAACCGGGCTCTATCTGCCATCGAGCCAGGCCTAATCGAACCAGCGCGACCCCCACTGCCGCCACCAACATGAGGGAGTGGTGGAAGAGGTGGAAGATGGAGACTTTCATGGTTAGCAGCTAGTTGCTGATTTGGTTGCTGCAAAGAACAAAAATTGTCACAAATCTCTCATATCAAAAAGAGAGAAATTTTATCTGGTATATTCAACAAAGTAATAGGAATAATCATCTTTTTGATATGTTTCTTCATCGTGATTTCAGTTTGCCTTTTTCTCTTTTTAGAGAGAATAGGAGAAGGTTTGTGGATGAAAATTAAAAGAAACCATACCTGTTGCCAGTTGGGAGGATCTAAATAGACTGGAACTGAAGAGAACACCATGGCTATCTTTTGATCTTTTTCTTCTTTTATAAAGGTTGATGGGTCTTTAGGAAAGAAAATATGGTGGAGAATCACACAAGAAGAATACCAGAGCCAAGAAAGCAAGAGAAAAGAGAATTAAAGGTGAAGGTGAATGAAAAATAGGGGGAGGCTTTTGTTCTAATCTATGTTTTTTACTTCTTTTATCCTCATTCTACTCTTTGTTTTGCTCTCTTTTTGTTCTATTATATAATTAGGGTTGAATGGAGTGGGAGTCTGTTTCTTCACATATAAGTTTTCTTTGTGAAGCTGTGGATCTAGTGCTCGTCCCAAAGAGAGATGTGGATCATGCTTATCAGAGAGAGAGATGAACATAGTAAAGCAAACCATCGCTATCTGTCCTTTGTGGTGGGATCACACTACGTAATCGAGATTGCTTATTATGGAGCTCCTACACTTGTAATAGGGAATCTGTGGTGCATGGCATAAAGTTAGAGCTAACATCTATACACATGAACAAGTCTTTCCTTATACACATATATTTACAATTAACATGGAGACCTACTATAAACTTTATGTCTGACATTAACCTACAAGCAAAAAGCAAATGCTTTTGCTGATTGGCCAATTTTAAAAACAAATAAAAGAATACAAAAAGAAACAATGTTTAAGGCTTCACAATATATACAGCAGTTCAACCCTTGATAAGTCTTCGCGTTTCCTTTGCTTCCATCAAATTAAAAGTGCCCAAAGTCCACCAAATGTTGCTTTCGTTGATGTGTATGTGATCTATATCAGTTCCTTCCAACATGACCTAGAGTTTAACCATCTTTATCAGTGTCCTCGAATTTGTCTTTCAACCTTAATTCTTAAATCATGCTATTATATACAAAACAGAACACCAGCTTGGAATTTGTCCCTCTTTATATTAATTCCTTACTTTATATCACTTATGTCCTCTCTTTTTACAGATTAAGAACTGCAAAGTAAGCAAATAGTGAATTTTGCAAGTTGCTGTGATTGGGAAATTAGGGAAGAAAAGCCCAGACCTAGTCTTGTAGCCCTCAAGGTGGAGCTAAACATAAAGCCATGCACTCAGCCATGTATCTTCTTATTCCAGCAATTTCTGATGTTCAACAAAGTCTAAACAAGGAATTTCGATCAATATTTTCTTTGTGTGAAGAGACGTTGTTAACATGCATGGGGATACCAGTCCGTAGGGTGCACCTGTTACCTGGCACATCCGAGCATATCTGTGGTTTTGTGAAATTCAACATCATGTGTCCTTTCTGTTACCGATTGATGTGAAAACCTACCCTATTGTACAGATAGATAAAAACTAATTTCTTATACACACACACATATATATGTAATACGTGTGTGTGTAGGAATCGCAAACATATTAGGTTACACTTTATCTTTCTTTGCACTGATACACTTTTCATGAAAAAGATACTAAATATTTATAAAAACCTTGCAACAAGATTCCGTAGAATAGTTTTACATTTCCACTTGGTTCCACATAAAGACTTATCAGTGACACTGCAGTTATATATATTATAGATAGTCCCTACAAGTTGCCCTCAATAACCAACCAATCACCAAGGGCTTGTCTCATAATTATAGTAGTTTTGGAAAGATATAATTAAAGGCACATAAGAAGTATTCAATCATTGAAGATCGGGGATGTCTTATTTAAGGTTGTTCCATTCCAACTACGATAGAAACAACCTATTATGTTGTTTGAAAGAGTTTCTTAATAGGTACTAACTATCCAAACATGTTAATTCATATTTTGTTTTGGTAATTGTCACGTATAGAACTGACAAGTAACCACGATAATCGCTATTAATTAAACTTAATCCACTATAGAGCTAAGTGATTTGTGGACCGTCCAAAATTTTTGTATAGTTTTGACAACTTCTTGTCAAGGCTAGGCACAACTTGTCTTAAGAAAATTGCCCGTCAAATTGCCATATGACTCATCCCACAAAGTTGCCCAAGACAACCTATCCAGCTTATAATGGTCATTTTAGCATTCACCTTTCCCTTACTGTACATGCCACCATCATGCCTCAATTCTTTATCCAACAAGAAGTAAGTCTATAAGAGCTTAAGTGGCTAACATACTTTACGTATCAAAAGTATCTGACGTCCTCGTCGGCTGGACTTAAATGTATATATTGTTAGGTTTCTAATTTAGAGTTAATTACATCCTTAACTTCTAACTGCAAATTAATACCTAATTAATTTCTATTGTTATTTCATTATATTGAAATTCTGTTGACAAACTAGGTGTGCATAGATTTCTTGTTGATGGGATAATTTTTCTATTATGTTTGTGGAGAAATTCTACGTAAGGAATCAATCCCAAATCTAGAATAATGTCATGTTTTGATCTGAAAAGAGGCAATTTGTTGTCAAACATTAAAAGATGATTATGAAGATTATAAAGATGCAGCTATAATTACTCAAAACAAATCTAGACCGGTGGAATCACAATCGAGCCCCGTGAAGAATAATCAAAGAAGCACATCTAGGAGAATCTCAATTACTATATATTATTATTGAAACAATCACAAAGGATGATGCTACTGAAATAACTTCACCACTAGTAGAAACTACAAATAATGGTAGTAAGACGTTTAACATTTCTACACTTGTTTGTAATATTGCATGGATAATTGATTATGGTGTTACAAGTTATATTTCATTTGATTTTAGATAGGTTATAAAACTTAAACAATCCTTATAGAAAATTGTTTCTATTGCCAATGGTAATGAGGCCCCAACTAAAGGGAAAGGTTCTTTAACTCTCATTAATATCTTGAATTTGAATTTTGTCTTGGTTATCCCATACTTAAATTATAAACTCTTATTTGTTTCTCAAATAACAATAACCTTATCTTTCACTATAATTTTTTAGCCTAACTTTTTTTAAAGGACATCCAGACAAAGTAAATGATTGGTTTTGGTATCAGAAAAGGGGATTTGTATTATTTGGATTTACATTCAAAGAGCTCTAACAAGTTACATCAAGTTTTGGTAATAGATGATTCTAATATGAAGAAGAAGGATAAAGCCAAAATCGAGTTGCAACACTAATGATTGAGGCATGCGAGTTTCTGAGTATCTCGAAAATTATTTTCAAGTTTATTTAAAATAGATTGATGTCTCTACTTTCTGTTGTGCTATTTGTGAATTGGTAAAAAGTCATCAAAATTCATTTCCATCAAGTTTAAGAAAAAGTTATTTATCATTTAGGATTGTTCATTTTGATATATAAGCTCAATCTACTTTCAGGATAATCCTGTTAGTTTGTTATCTTTATTGATGATTGTACTAAGATGACTTAGTTGTGGTTAATGAGATCCAAAAATGAAGTGAAATTATTATATATTCCATAAATTTCGCAAATTCATTAAGATTAATAAAATGCATAGATTCAAGTTCTTTGCAATGATAATAGTGGAGAATATCATTATTCTAAACTAAAGCATTATTTAGAAGCCTATGGAATTATTAAGTATTTTTAGTTATTTTAGTTCAGTTTTTTTCTTTTTTTCTCTCTCTTTCAGTTGCTTATTTGTTTTATTTATTTATTTACCTTCTTCCTTGTTTGTTTGTTTATTTACTTATTTTATCTTTTATTTTTATTTTTATCTCTTTTAAATGTATTTTATTATTTATTATTTATTATATTATATTTAATTATTTACTTATTTATTTTTATTATTTTTATTTTGAATTTAAATTTCTTTATTCTTATCTTAGTTTATTGCTTTTTTATACAGCTATTTGTTTATATTTTTTTCTTTTGTTTTCTTCAAATAATTCTCAAAAAATTTTCTTTTTTTCCCCTCCTTTTCTTATGGTCTATCAAAAACAACTTCTCTACTAGTTAGAGGTAAGGCTTCGTACTCCTAAACCTCTCTAAACCCTGCATTTCAGTAGAATTTTTACTAGGTTGTTGTTGTTGTATATATGTTAATAGAGTCCAAAAAACGGGTTGGCTAAGAGAAAAAAAAACATTTATTGAAAAATGTTTGTGCTCATTAACTCAAGCTCATATGTCATTATCTAATTAGGAAGAAGCTCTTTCCTTTGCCTTGTATTTAATAAATCAAAATCCTCACACTCTATTGACTTTTAAACACCACTCAAAGTTATTAATAAGGTTGTAGTCACCCCGCCAATACTAAATTTATCTCTTTGTGTCTTTGGATGTGTAGTATTTATATATATCCATAAACATCAAAGTCACAAGTTAGCTTCACAAGCCTTATGGTAAGTGTTTCTCATATATGCTACAAATTAAAGGGTACATATTTTATCATCCTCTAACTTACTGTATGTTTATAATAATAGACATAGTTTGTCATGAAGACAATGTATTTCTCTTTTAATCATAAACTTAGGGTGAGAACCAAAAGAAAATTCAAACTTTAGACCATCAATTTCAGTGGGAGTATCAATTTCTTGACCATGATGATAGTTATTTGAATATAAGTAATGAAACTTTGTATCATGATGCTAATGATCATTTGGAGTAGGAAACTTGGTTTAACCAAAAGATCATTTAGATCATGAAGAAATGGTTGAACTAGAAGATGTAAGTCCATCAATCAAAGAGTTTGAGTTCCTGACTAATATACCACATCAATCATTTTCTAAGGATGTTCCTATTCTAAAACCTAATCCACCAAGAAAACTATTACCAAAACATTTTACTAGAGGTATTCCTAAGCCTAACAATGAACCTAAAATTTCAAGTGTAGTTGTATATCTTATAAGTCATTTTATATCAACTGACCTATTAGAATCAAGTAAATCATTTGTAAATCAATATTTACTGTAGTTGTTCCTAATAGTATGTAGGAAGTTTTAACTTCTCCAAAGTGGAGAGTCGCAATGAATAAGGGAATGAACACCTTGCAAAAGAATGAATTGTGGGAGCTTGTTAATTGTCCACTAGGAAAAGGGTTAATGGGATATCAATGGATTTACACTACAAAGTATAAAGCAGATGGAACAATTAGTGGTAAAAGGGTACACCCAAACTTATGGAATTAATTACATAGAGACATTTTCCTTATCACTAAAATCAATATTGTTAGAGTATTATTGTCCTTAGCTACAAATTTAGATTGCCCATTATAACAATTTAATGTAAAAAAATGCTTTTTTATAGTGAATTCTGTGAAAAAGTCTATATGGAGTTTCAACTAAGATGTGTGGTGACAATAAGATAGAACGAATAGGTGTGTAGATTGAAGAAATCATTATATAAGCTAAAACAATCTCTAAAAGCATGGTTTGAAATATTTATAAAATCTATAATAGCTTTTGGATACCACCAGAACAATTCAAACTATACTTTGTCTTTAAAAAAGGGGTATGATAAAACCACTGCACTTACTATATATATGAATGACATGGTGGTCACAAGGATTGATCTTGAAGAAAGGAAGGCAATGCAAGAGCATTTTTCTAAAGAGTTTGAAATAAAAGATCTTGGTTGCTTAAAATATTTACTTGGGATAGAAGTTTTTATACCAAAGAAACCTATCTAAAAGAAAGTATTCATATCTTTCTGGTTTGATAATTGGTCAAGACAAGGACCTCTTATCAGCTTGAATGTTGGTCTAAGAAATTCTATCAATTTACCACTTCACTATTGATGGGATGCGATGGTAGCTCCCTACAATTAGAAGCCATTTACAGCGTCCATGTCATCCTAATCCTCTCACTCGAGATACATTCTACTGGAACAATTTTCCTATTCAACTGCTGTCAAACAAGGTCATGAGAGATTTCTTAAGAGAAAAGAAACCAGTTATGGTATGGATTCATATCATCTGGAACAACCTTTTACCACCTAAACTCTCCTTCCTCTTATGGTTGGTCATTCAGAATCGCCTAAACACAACTGATAGAATCAGGTATTTATATATGGATTCTTTATGCCCTTTTTGCTTAGCAGCGGAGGAGACAAATGTTTATTTGTTCTTCATGTGTGAGGTCACCAATATTATATGGGAAACCATCAAAATGAGATGCAATTGCTCTTTACCAGCGAACACATTCTCTAGTGTAATATAGTGGCTGTCTTCTCAAAATATCCCCCTAAAGTTTATATACATATGGTTGTGAGCATGTGTGTTAAAAATATTTGGAATGAAAGGAATAATCGACGATTTGAAGTTGAGCATAAATATACTCCAACTCTCATCTTGGAGACACTGAACAACGTCAATGAACTGATTCTATTAAGAGGGGTGGGGTAAACTCCAAGCTTTCTATATCCTATAACTTGCTGTGTAACTGGAGTATATCTTTTGAGTAGTTATTAGTATTACAAGTTTTAGATGGACAGCCTTTGTAATTTTCGTTGTTTGTAGCTCCATTCTTTGTTTTATTTAATGAAAATTCATTTTATATTTTTAAAACAAAGAAACTAGTATGTCAGTATGTCAATCGATTAAGACACCAGTTGAGGAAGGCTTATATTTATATATTAAAGTAAACTAAGTAACTATTGATAAAGGAAGACATTAAAGACTTATAAGGAAGCTGATGTACTTGGCTTATGCAAGACATGATCTTGCTTATGCATTAAACATTATTAGCCAATTTATTCATAATTATGGAGAACAACATAAGAACACAATTACACAAATTTTTAAGGTGCTTAAAATATGCTTTTGAAAAATGAATTTTATTCAATAAAAATATAAGTTGACAAAATATATATGTTTATACAAACATTGATCAGGTCAATGTAATAGATGATAGACGATTAACTTCAAGTTAATTTTTATTTTTAGGTGACAATCTTGTTACATGAGAAGTAAAAGAACAAAATATTGTTGCTCACTTAGGTACAAAAGTTGAATTCAGAGGTATGACACTTAGATTGTGTGAAGTTTAATGGCTAAGGTTGTTTCTATAGGATTTAGGTTACCCATCTAGGCAACCATTTCAATTGTATTGTGATCACAAAGTTATATGTGATATACATTAAACAAAGAATGTAAAGATCGACAGATTCTTCACTAAAAAGAAGTTAGAAAATAAAATTTATGAAGTTACCTAAGATTCATTTTGAGGATCAACTAGCTGATATTCTTACTAAAGTAGTCTTAGATGAAGTGTTTTCAAAATGTCTATGTTGGGAATATATGAAATCTATACACAAACTTGAGGGGGAGTGTTGAAAGATTTTCTTTATAATTGTTGGGATTGTGAAATTGTACTTTATTATTAGTTTCCTAATTTATAGCTAATTAGATGTCTAACTTCTAGTTATAAATTAACAATTAATTAGTTTTTATACTCATTTCACTCTCTGCGGCTAAGTTTGGTAGGGTAGTTAGTAACGGAATGGAATGGAATAGAATATTATTCAATCGTTTTTTTAGGAGGGTTTATAATGGAATGGAATGGAATAGGATTGAAGAGAAGGGTTTCACATTACATCCTAAACAGTAATAATGAGTTACCTCTGATTTGGGGGATTTATGATAGAATGTAAAATGATAAATATGTACTACCTAATATACCCTCAATAATTTTTTATAATACTAATTATACCCTCAACCCTAATAACATGTAGCAAGATAATACATCATTATTCTATCAAAGGTAGAATAGTCATTCATTATTATTATACATACATTACATTTCATTCCATCCATCTTCCAAACAACATTTCACTATATTACATTATAAACTCTTCCATCCCTCCTAAACAACAATTTTCTAATATTACATCCACTTACATTCTATTCCATTATAAACCATTCTATTTCATTTCATTACATTACATTACATTAAAAACCTTACGTCCAACCAAACATAGCCTAAATGTGTGTGCATGTACTTTCTCTTGAAATATATGATAGAATAGAGAATTTTTAGTCTCAAGTAAGTTTTATATGATTTTTTCTAACTATTATAAGATAAAATCTCTTTCATAAGTTTCTTCTACCACTTCTTTGCTGTAACATCCCGTTACCCATGTTAGGGCTAGAATTGTGAATAATGAGAAATTTCTGAGAAATTAGGAAAATGCACATCATGCATAATTAATTGTGACATACACATTTATTTTGCACATTCATATGATTGAACATGCATTCATTGGTATTTCCAGGTAAATTTGATTTATGACTAAAAATTGTAGAATAAATTGGAGTGTATTAATTGTGATTTGACAATTTTGGTGTATTTTGGATATTTTGAAATTTTTGGTGAATTATTTTTGAGCTGAAAATTTATTTGGAGAGCCATATTATTATTTTGAAATTTTTGGTTAAATTTAGAAGAATATTGATTTATGGGCCAATTATGGTGTGACACGTGGCAACCTATAATTGGGACAAATGGCTTGTATGTATGGTGACATGTGGACTACTAATGGTGACAATGTATGACATGCAAAGTGTACATGAATACGATGTTTGAGTTAGGAATAATGAACTATAAGTGTTCTTCTTTCTGAAGAAACAGTTAGCATCCAAATAACAAGTGTGAGACTCTCGATGTTTTTGATTTGTTCTCCTTGCTGGAATTAAAAGCTGAATCTAGTAAGTTGAGTTTAAGTTTGCTTTTGGATCTTGTGAATGATGTTTAGTTTCTGGTGTAATGATAACATGCATGCATGGAATTGAGAAGTTTGGTTTCGGCGTTAAATAGATTAGATGATTGATTTGAGAGTTAGGAATTGTTTAAAATGGTGTTGACTGGACTCTAGATTAGAAGATATGTATATATTCTGCCCAGGTTTTGAGAAAACCGAAATGGTACATGCATACATTATGTTTGTTGTTTATCTGTAGAAGTGAAGTTTGATGTTTAAGTGTGAATCTTGGTGTTTGAATTTTTTTGGGAGTTGATGAGCTAAAAATGAGTTAGAAGAATTGTTTTGAATGCTATTTGAGTTAATTGATGTGAGAATAAACATGAAGAATGGAGAGAAATGAGAAATTATAGTAGTGTGAGAAAGTGAAAATTGGGAAGATTGAGTCTTCTGTAAAAGTTTGTCGCGGCCAACTTTGGTTCGTCGGGCCAACTCTTTTAAGTTCCCCATGGCAAACTCTTAAGTTCGCCACGGCCATCTTTCGTAAATTCCCCGAGAAAATTCGTTTCTGGAAAAGTTCGCCGCGGCGAAGTCTTATTTTGTACAGCTTGAACATACTTTGGTATATTGATCATAACTTTCTCTGTAGTTATCCAAATGGTATGATTTTTAATTTTTAGTAAACTAGCGACATAGGGCTACAAATTGTTTAAAGAAATTGAGTTTGAATTCTATCTCTAAGAATTTCAAATTTTGGTTGGAATTTGAGGTAAGAATTTTACTAAAGTTTAGGAACAGTCTAAACTATTTTGAGTATATCTTTTAGTATATTGAACCATATTGAATTATTTGGGTGTCATTAGAAACTTAAGACATTGGAGAACAACTTTCTAGAAGAAAGAGTTGCCTAATTTTGCTATTTACCTTATCAGATTTAGTATACAAAATTGACCCGAAATTATGTGGGTAGAAAATTTAAGGTGGTCAATGAAGTTATGAAATTGTTTTGACATTGTTTTGTTTTGGTCCAATTGTAAATTTGCATGGTATTAATGAGGGCTTTGATATCTGAATGAATTGTTGACAAGGATCGCAATAAAGAACCCCGAAATTGTCATTGAACATACATTGTGCATACTTTATATACATTGATTTGCATAAAAGAATACTTGTATTTGTGTGCAAAGATGTGATGTTTGTGAATGCGTTATGTATGTTATAGAAGAGCACATCAGGCACTAGTCGGATATTGCCAGACCATCCAGGTAATAGCTTATTGGAGCGTACAATGAGTTAACCTAGATGAATTTCCTAGGATTGATTTACCTTGATTTGTTTATACTTCCAATATTATTGAACTGTTTGTGATTTGTTTCTGGATTCCGAACTTGAAGTCTGAGGAGTTTAATAGTTGGGCATGTATTGGAAGTGATCTAACTTGATGTGAAATTCTGTGTGATATGAGAATTCTCAACGAAAGTTGAATGCCAGACTTAGGTCTGATGACTATGAAAACTTTGTCTGACCATTTGTATAAGATTATGACACATGAGCTATTCAATATTTGATGCATTTCATAAAATGCATGCTCAGATAAAGGCGTTGTGACCGGAGTAGCCAGTATCAAGCGCTTGCACGTAGAGCTTTGCTC